>CM049798.1:29755899-29853517 GCA_027422405.1 Ptychobarbus kaznakovi
GAAGACCCTGAACTTTTTGAGATGGAGATTTTTTCTCAGCAAAGGGGCTTATTTTGTGTGTGTGTTATTTTGTGTTATTTTTACAGTTAAAATGCAGTAAAAGAAAGTGTTTTGAACAAAATGCGTTATTCGTTACATTTTCTAAAATGACATTATAAGCATCTCAAAATGCACACCACTAAATTGATAAAACTAATACATTATACCATTAAATATATATATTTTTTTTACATTTATTTTACATGAACATTGAACACTGCAGCACCAATTACACATACAAAAATGTAAGGAAATTAATGGGGCGGGGGGGAGGTATTCTTTGTTTACTTGTTTGTTTGATTTTTAAATGTGAAATGCCTTAAATAAAATATTTACAAAAAGGTAAATTAATAGCTGTTAAAGTGGTGGGGAAATCACTATGGCTGCATCCGAAATTGCATATACTATATAGCAGGCGAAAATAGTAGTATATCCAGTATATTGGAATGTTTGGGTAAGTTGGCAAAGGACAACATTTATCGTATAATTTACTTATTTGATAGCCCCCCCCCAAGAATTAAAGGGGTCATATGATGATTTTTAAAAGATCATTATTTTGTGTATTTGGTGTAACAGAATATGTTGACATGTTTTATTGTTAAAAAAACACATTATTTTTCAAATACTGTACATTATTGTTGTTCCTCTATGCCCCGCCTTTCTCAAACACTTTTCTACAAAGTCCCTCCTTCCGACAAGTGTAGTCTGCTCTGATTGGCCAATTGGCACAGTGCATTGTGATTGGCCGAACACCGACCACCACAACGCGTCAGAAATTTAACTCCCTTTTCCATAATCGTGAGACACACACCACACACACACACACACAACACACACACACACACACACACACACACACACACACACACACACACACACACACACACACACACACAACACACACACACACACACCACACACACACACACCCAACACACACACACACAACACACATGTTGGTTTTTATGGTTTACGGGGACTTTCCATAGGTAATGGTTTTTATACTGTACAAACCGTATGTGCTATTGCCCTACAACCTACCCTACACCTATACTTAGCCTCACAGAGACGGTGCATTTCTATTTTCCTCAAAAAAACTCACTCTGTATTGATTTATAAGCATTTAAAATTACGGGACATCTGAAAATGTCCTCATAAATCACCTTCTCCTTGTATACCTATTTCATACCCATTTCATTATACAAATTTGTGTCCTCATAAACACATAAACATGCCCACACACACACACACACACACACCACTATGGCAAAGCCGTTTTTAGATTTAATCTATAAGCCGTACTAGTATCTATTTTCATTGCTACTAGTATTTATTTATTTGATACTAGTAATTTTTCATTAGATACTAGTACTTATTCATTAGATACTAGTACCTATTCATTAGATACTAGTACATATTCATTAGATACTAGTACTTATTCATTAGATACTAGTACTTATTCATTAGATACTAGTACCTATTCATTAGATACTAGTACCTATTCATTAGATACTAGTACTTATTCATTAGATACTAGTACTTATTCATTAGATACTAGTACCTATTAATGAGATACTAGTACCTATTAATTAGATACTAGTACCTATTCATTAGATACTAAGTACCTATTAATTAATTACTAGTTCTATTCATTAGATTAATAGTACATATTCATGTAGATACTAGTACTTATTCATTAGATAACTAGTATTTATCCATTAGATACTAGTACTTATTCATTAGATACTAGTACTTATTCATTAGATACTAGTACTTATTCATTAGATACTAGTACCTATTCATTAGATACTAGTACTTATTCATTATATACTAGTACCTATTCATTATATATACTAGTACCTATACATTAGATACTAGTACTTATTCATTATATACTAGTACCTATTCATTAGATATTAGTACCTATTCATTATTGAGGCAGTAATTAAAGCAAAAGTAGCCCCTACGTATTGAGTACACATAGAGTAAATGAACATACTTTCCAGAAGGCCAACAATTCACTAAAAATGTTTTTTTTTTATTGGTCTTATGAAGTATTCTAATTTGTTGTGAATTGGTGGGTTTTGTTAAATGTGAGTCAAAATAATCACAATTAAAAGAACCAAAGACTTAAACTAACTTCAGTCTGTGTGCATTGAATTTATTTAATACACGAGTTACACAATTTGATTTTCATTATTGAAATAAATTAATTTTCCATGACATTCTAATTTATTGAGATGCACCTGTACAGTAATTAGTAAAATTTGTACTCATCCAAACTGTTCTCATAGTTTACATCAGATAATACTAACAGAGTGCACTGTTACATTGACAACATGACTAAGCATTTGACTATGTTGTTTGTGAACAATGACACAAGGACTTTTCATTCTGATGGCACTGATATTTTCATCGACATAAATACTTACTTTTGAGAGACTAAAGATTTTGAGTGAGTTACTGGCTTTTGCAGGTAAAATATTGTGTGGTGCTGTTTGTACGAATTGTTTATTTTGAGAAATGCATACTTTGCAAATATTAAGGATGATTCGAGAAACGCACCAAAGCGACTGAGAAAAACTGTAGTAAAGGCACTTGATTACTTAACCCTGACAGAAACCACATGTCTAATATTTCTCCCACTTAATAAATGATATTATGGCAAATCTTCTATGAACACGCGTGATTCATTGGAAATACCCTCTTATCATCAGAGGTACTCACTGTATTTCAAGAACGATTATGATCGTCATCAAACCGGAATCATAGGGAAAACTTTCCCATATCACAGACTGTGCAGTTGTGACGTAGTCTTTATAGGGTGGCCGCTCTCGCCAACACTAATGCCTGTGAGATTACGTAATGAGCCCCTGTTACATTTTTGATAAGCTTACAACATAAAAAAAACTCAGCACATGCGTAATGCAGGTCTGATCGGAAAGGTTCTGGGAAAGGTTTCTCTCCCAGACTGAAAGGACTAAACTGGGAGTGAGACCCCACAGGAGGCTCGGTCTCTCTAGGCCTTTTGCACTTGCATCACAGGAATAGTTCACCCAAAAATAAACCTGTTCTGAAAATGCACTCACCCTCAGACCATCCTAGATATGGATGATTTTGTTTCTTTAGAATCAGAATCAGAATGAGCTTTATTGGCCAGGTATGTTTATACATACGAGGAATTTGTTATAGTGACAGAAGCTCCACAGTGCAACAGAATGACAGCAACAGGACACGACACAGACAACTAAAGAATAATATACAAATATACAAATAGGTAATGTACAAAATGGCAAAAACACAATATACAATACAGACAATTGTGTGTAAGGTCTGACATGTGCAAATTTGAAATGAAAAAAGTAAGTGTCTGTGGTGAATAAATAATTGTATAATAGTGTTGTGTGTTCCATGTTTACATTTACATTTATGCATTTAGCATTTAACATCAAGTGTTCATGAGATGGATTGCTTGGGGAAAGAAACTGTTTCTGTGTCTGGTCGTTCTGGTGCTCAGAGCTCTGTAGCGTCGACCAGACGGTAACAGTCCGGACTACCCTCCGTAGTCTTCTGAGGTCAGATTTGGTAGCTGAGCCAAACAAACAAAATAAAATCTTTATCAGAACAGATTTGGAGAAATGTAGCATTTCATCACTTGCTCACCAATAGATCATCTGCTGTGAATGGGTGCCGCCAGAATGGGTCCAAACAGCTGATAAAAACATCACAATAATCCACACGACTCCAGTTCCTCATCTTGTGAAGTGAAAAGCTGCATGACTGTAAGAAAAACTCATTATTTAGATGTTTTTACCTTTAAACCATTTCTCAAACCATGATATTGCTTTCTCCATTGAAAAAGCCATCTCGTCTGAATCAGGAGAGAAATATGCACAGATCAAGCCCCATTTACAAGTAGAAACAATCTAAAACATTTAGGCGAGAAGCCATGGTTTAAAGGTGCAGTGTGTAGTTTTAGCGGCATCTAGCGGTTGAGATTGCGAATTGCAACCAACGGCTCAGTCCCCCGCTCACCCCTCCCTTTAGAGAAGCTACGGTGGCCGATAAAGGGCTAAGATTCCGTCGTCATCGCCATACGCGCTCTGTGAGCAGTTTGTCCGTTTAGGGCTACTGTAGAAACATGATGGCGACTCAATGTGAGGGGACCCGCGGTATATGTAGTTATAAATCGCTCATTCTAAGGTAATAAAAACATAACAGTTTCATTAAGTAAGGTCTTTATACTCCTCTGAAAACGTAGTTATGTATATTATATTGCATTTCTGTCTATAGATTATCCTAAATATTACACAGTGCACCTTTAAAGTTAAAATGACTGATGTATTGGAGCGGTGTGGGTTACTGTGATGTTTTATCAGCTGTTTGGACTCTCATTCTGACGGCACCCATTCACAGCAGAGGATCCATTGTGAACAAGTGATGGAATACTACATTTCTCCAAATCTGTTCCCATTAAGAAACAAACTCATCTTGGACAATTTCAGCAAATTTAAATTTTTGGGTGAACTGTTTCTTTAAATGACAAAGAAAAGTTCATGACACAATATGGTTCTCTAAACGTTTGTTTTTATTTGCTTTCTCCCAAAATGTCACCGCTTTCACAAAGACTATAACAAGAAGTTGTCTCTTGATGTCAGTTTAACTCAACTCTGCGTGGGGAATGTTTTCAATCAAATTCAAAGGTTTTACATTCCCTCAAGCTGTAATTTACTTACTCCAGCCATGTAGGATGTGAATAGCTTTATTTATTCAACAGCGTATAGTTAGAAGACTACAAGAACCAGATGACTATAAGAGGTGAAACTTGAGCTGTGTGTTGTTCCACTGAACCATAAATTAACTGTATAGGTGGTTTGTTGTGACGTCTATCCGCACATGTTGGTCGTCGCAGGGTCTGGCTCTCTAAAGAGTTCAAATGCCCCAGCTTTGTTGATTCATATTTTTATTTCCCAGGAAGAATAATACCAGTCTGACATGGGCAGCGAGTCACCGAGGTCGGCCGCTGACGTATGCTGAAAGAAGAGGGAGCAGCAGCCCCGATTCCAGCCAAAATACTCATTCTTGGAACTAACATGTTCAGCTGTGAAGAAGCGGCTTACAGAGAAACAGAGGGACAGACTACAGTTCATACTGTTCTCCAGAAGTCTCACATCCCTCACGTCTCTTTAATTTGTTCAGACACAACATCCATTCCAATGGACCTCATTTTTCTCTGAGGTTTCTTTGGTGTTTGTCAATTGGCGCCACCCAAAATGTAAATATCGGATGCTGCCACCAATGCAATCAACGAGTGTCCTATCACATATTGTTGACCAAAACATGTTCTGTTCTGTTCTGTTCTGTTCTATTCTATTCTATTCTATTCTATTCTATTCTATTCTATTCTATTCTATTCTATTCTATTCTATTCTATTCTATTCTATTCATGTGTTGTGATAAAACCAAACCTAACCTAACCCTTTTTATAATATTGCAGTGTGTTTTACTTTTACAGTTGTTTTTGTTTGATCTGTTTGCAGCAAAAAAAAAAAAAAAAAAATTACAACCAGAATTTAGAAATAGTTTTTATTAACTCATAATTTCCTCATGTATAAACAAATTATAACCTTTAATGCTGAATTTAATACTGTCTATTCAAATAAACTCAGGGAACCATCGTTTGGTTTAGTGAGGAGAAATTGTTTATCATCTTACACTGTAAAACACTGGTGTATTTACAATTTTCACTGAGAATTTGTGATTAAACTTAAAAACGTATTAAAGGAATGGAAAGCAACTTACTGAATTGAACATGACATTTTGAAGTAGAAAGACTGAAATAATATTTATTGTAAAATATACTTCAATAATCTTTATTTGCAGCTTAAAAAAAACAATTACAGTGAAAGACTGAATGGTTTCCAGCAGCAAAAAAATCTAGAGAATCAAAAAAGATAGCTAAATAAATAAATATAATATAATATAATACAAATACTTGAAGTGCATCTATTAATTTTTAAAGGAAATTATTGTTTAAACTATTTGGAATCATTTTGAATTGTCATAATATATTTCAAATGGTTTATTTGGAAAGAAAAAAAGAAAGATTATTGTTTATGTTACTATAGAACCAATGCATATAACAATGGATATTAAACATAACTATGAAACATATCTTCAGCAGAATCTTCCTGATTGATTGTCTTTCATGTTTGCATTAAAAATAAAGGTATAAATAAACATAAAGGTCATATTTTGTGTGCTCATAAATGTTTGGGTTTGAGAGGTGTAAGAGAGATCTTGCCTATAGTAAATGGAAGAAACAAATCACACTTTTCCCCTGTTCATTTGTTATTTTTTTGACTATTTTGATTTACAAGAGTTTTCCTTGTGTGCCTTATTTTTCCACAATAATAATTCATGGTTATCTCTCCCGTTCTCCCGAGAGAGGCGTTACTCAGAAGAATCCTGCAGTATAAGCCTCTTTCCTGGCTCTTGTACAGAGATGCTTCCTCAGACTCTTACTGTTATATTTTTTTTTTCTATGCAATATTCTGTCATTTTATAGGCTATTTGGTTGTATTTTTGCATTTAAAACGTGCATTGCATGGTCTGACAATAGCAGAAGAGATAGTTTTCACAGATACACGTAAGATACTTGTCACATACTGTAATATTTTCTCCATTGGTTAAGGAGCCATTACCTGTTGAGGAGCATCTCAAGGAATTTGGGTTTCACATCAGCGTGTACAGACTCAGCCGGCAGGATTCAGTCGTAAACACGTTTGGAGACAGGACGTGCTCTTCCTCTTTTAAATCAAAATCATTCAGGAAGTTCCAACAAAAGCTGCCAAATACTTTATGTTTTGAAAAACACAATGATCCAAAAATGTAGTATTGCCTCCTCCAGCATTAAGTTATTTACTTAATGTATTAATTATTTTAATAAAACAAATTAAATACTCATGGTTTCAATATATGCTATATTCACATTTATACTAGTGTCCACTTAATCTTTGACAAACAACATAAATCAGAAATTGCATTCATAATTGCAGCAAAAATATCATTTTGGCAACGCAGATGTTGACCAACGTATCACATTGCAGTCAAATGTTCTGAGGGACACGTGAGCAGTAGGTAGAGGTTTGTTTTATATCAAGTTGTGTTTAAAAATGTGTCTTAATCTGACAAAAAAACTGAATATAATAAAAAAACTAGTATTCCAGTATAACTGATGCATTAAGCTTAGTTCATGTAAAATCGAATGCTAAATAAGACTTAAAATAAACAGAATACAAATCAGAAAAATCAGTCTGAGATCATTTCAAACTCATGGAAAGGAATATTATGCACACTGTAATTGACTGCATTAGGTTATTTTCCTTGTACTAGAAAATGTAACTCTAAACTAGCTTTCAGTTACAGTTTAAGCTCAAGAGTGAACATGCATCAAGCAAAGAGCTGCTGGCAAGAGGTAGCAGTACAAGGTTGACATAAGAAAGAAATGACAGGTTTAATGTACTGTGTGGAAGCCATTTGAGAGAGAAAAGCTTCTGTATTTCACTAGATTATTGCACATGATCTAATGTTATTGCTGAGTACTAGTAATGAATGTTCTTTCAGAATTAAGGAGACGTGGTTACATCAGATGAGTGGAAAAGTACTCTCCTGCTTGTGCCTGATTCTCCCTCTGGAGTCGCTCTGTATGTAATCAGGTGCACTAGAGGCCTCAGTTTAAGCCAAAGTACAAGGGTTGCCAAGACTTGCCTGTTTGCTCCTTATTTTCACTCATATCTCAGCTTCAAGAGCCAGGCTACAGGTGCGAGTGTGCGGTTCAGGGTGAAAATGTGAGCTGGAGGTTGCAGGGAGGTCATTCATCTTCAGATTTTCTGCTCTGGAGGAACAGTATCCGTATACAATAACCTACACAGATCTGGCATTGAAGCTCATGGCTCTTCCATCGTTCGTTATAAGAGCGATTCATGCCATGCAAATAGTGGTACTGTGAATGATTTGGCCAGACAATAGAGTCGAGGCTAGACACACATTCTGGCCCTGTCAGATCAAACACAGCTGCCCATGATCCCTCAATAACCCTGCTCCGTTTTTGTCATTTATAGTACCCCACGTCCTAGATTTTCCTCTCGACAAACATCAGCAGAAAGACAGTTATTTAGGGAGCCGTCTATAAACATTGTCAAAATGGAAGTCCAAAGATGTGCCTGAGAACTTCTCCTGTAAAACAACATTGACAATGACAACTTGAGGCACTCTGAGGAGGCTGTGATAGTTGGCCACAGTGTGTGAAATTTGGAGTTACGTGCTATAATGCCCGTCTTGCCAGTTACATTGCACAAAACACTGACACTGGCACTGGCTCCAAAGATTTTTTATTTTGCAGTGATGCCATAGAAGAAGAATTTTTTTTCTCGCTCAAAGATCTTTCAGTAAAAAATTCTTAAAGGAACAGTTCACCCAAAAATGAAATTTGGCTTAAAATGTCCAAGTTTATTTCTTAATGGGGACAGATTTATAGAAATGTAGCATTGCATCACTTGCTCATCAATGGATCCTCTGCAGTGAATGGGTGCCGTCAGAATGAGAGTCCAAAACAGCTGATAAAAACCACAATAATCCACAAGTAATCCACACCACTCCAGTCCCATCAATTAACGTCTGACGGCACCCATTCACTGCAGAGGATCCATTGGTGAGCAAGTGATGCAATGCTACATTTCTCCAGGTCAATTCCCATGAAGAAACAAATTCATCTTGGATGGCGTGAGGGTGAGTACATTTTCCATAAATAATGAACCTTTATTTTTTAGAATTATGGCTCATTCTGGATGGAGGGGGAAGAAAAAGGAAGAATATCACACCTATATAATTAGATTAATGTGTGATGTACATTAAAGGAATGACCATGCCATGGATTTAATTAAGATGATAAACTGTTACCACCACTGAAATTAATTATGTCTAACAAGTTAATCAAACTTTCAATGTCTGATTTATAGTATGTCATAACCATATTTGGATGACAGTAGATTTGTTATTATATAAAGGCTTGTGTTTTATTAAGGCTTGTCTGTTGAAACACTACTGAGAGGCTGAAAGTACATCACGTTGTTCTGACTAATCGCTGGCTCAGCATACTATTGTGAAGCGTTGTTCTGCATCTTATTATAAAGACTGCAAACAGACAGGCTTTGTTTCAACCTCAAAGCTGTGATGTCTGGTTTTCATCACCAATTTAAAGGTGCATTCAGGAGTTTGGCACTTAAATTAAAAAGTTTGACAAATTAAGAAATAAACTGTTTTTGTAAAGAGTCAGCTGAATGGTGTACATGCAGTACATACAGTACTAACAATACTTTTCTATAAAAAGCGTTTAAATTATATATAATTTCTGAGTCTTAAAGAGTGCTTAAGTGAGGACTTTCATGACTAAATGCACTTTTCAATAATGCCAAATTAAGGTTTTACTTTAAAGTACATTTTAAATCTTTAATTGTTAATAATATTTGTCATGCTTTAAAGAATTTGTTTTGATGTGTTGACTAACAGCACATGTAAACAACTTTATTATAATTGATCTCTAGTGTGTTCAATATTACATGTAAAGTTAATATATTTGAAATGCATTAAACTGCAAATGTATCATTGCAATGTGTGTACCTTAGATGCTAGCTAACAATGCTAGCTAGAATGTACCTTTAATCTGCAAACACAACAGAGAAACCAGTTAGTAATTAGTGCAAATTAGTTTGCTTAGTTTGACCCACTTTGAGCTTGTTTGAAATAGTTTGTTTCTTAACAATTTTGATTCCTGCACAAGACAAGATTTAGGTAGGTAAAAAAGTCAACATTATTAAATTAAATTAAATTGTATTTTATTTTTTGTCATCGATGCAAATGCTTCATTTAAGCAACCTGGTTTCCCGTCCTAAATAAATTTGCACAGTAGAAGCTGGAAATGAGAGAAGAGTAAAAACAGCTGACTGCTCGTATCTCTGTTATAAACAGAGAGGAGGTGCTTGTGTTGAGCTAACTCTATTGTTTTTAAGGTGGGCAAAAAACGAGGAATACTGTCTGGTTTGAATTTCCTGCTCTAGTGGTCTTGACTGAGAAACGTTCTTTCCTTTCGCTTGTCATCACATGCTGTAGTTTCTGGTTAATTGCAGCGATGCTACATTAATTAAGGGAAATCAGATGGAGACAGGGATCTGTCATTTATTTTAGAAGAGTTAAAGCTGACTTTCAGAGAGTGGTGGTTGTGTTTTTGTGGGCACGGTGTGTCCATGTGGAGAATATCTCCAGAGACTCCAGCAGAGTTTAATGAAAATATAAGCCAGGCTACGGGCTGACCGCTCTGTCTTTGTCTGTGTGCTCTGGTCCTTGTCTTTCCCTGGCACCTGGGTCTGGCCTATGATAGCAGCCAATTCCACCATGGCTTCTGAGGTTTTGGGATGCTTGGCTTCAAGTGACAGGTCTGTGCTTTACTTCTCCTTTCTTCTGGCTTTCAGCGTCTTCTCTCGTTCTTGGATAGTAATTCAACATCTCCTCCCAGCTACGATGACTATATTTGTCTTCATATTTACGCTGATATTTTGGGCTTCTTAACCACACAGTTTTCTTTGATTTAAACACAGAGACACAATCATCTTCCCACTGTTCTCAACCGCAGTGTTGCTTTAACATTTAGGCTCTAATTTCAGTGTTCTCACAAAACATAACATATAGCACCAAAACACTACTTAGATGTATTAAACCAAAAGGTTTTGCAGTGGGCGGTGATGTTCAGCTTCTTTTTCTTTTTTTGTTTTGCTAATGTGCAAATACAGGATTGGCAGCAGCAGTCCAAAGAGAGAACAATATGCATTTGTCACATTTCAAAAGGTTATTGAATGATGAAAAGATGGAAAAGAAAGCATTTTAACATCTATCTATCTATCTATCTATCTATCTATCTATCTATCTATTATCTATCTATCTATCTATCTATCTATCAATCTATCTATCTATCTATCTATCCTATCTATCTATCTATCTATCTATCTATCTATCTATCTATCTATCTATCTATCTATCGCATCTATCTATCTATCTATCTATCTATCTATCTATCGCTATTTTCTATCTATCTATCTATCTATCTATCTAATTATCTTTATCTATCTATCTATCTATCTATCATTCTATCTATCTATCTATCTATCTATCTACAGTATCTATTCGATATATCATCTATCTATCGTTTCAGTTCTTACATAAAAAAAAATATATATTTTAGTGTGAATCATGAATTACATGTTGGTGAATCATGATTGTGCACAATCATATGCAAATGTTCATGCTCAAATTCTCGCTTATACATGCTTATACATGCTTAGGGAATAAAACCTATTACTTATGTCCTCTTTTTTCTGGGTTTTGGCTTTGTTTTCCTGTTGTTTTCATACCTGCTGAAGGTAATAAGTAGTTTAACCAATAGCGTGCAGGCATTGAATATATTCAACCAACTATGAGGACAAAGAAATTTGGCTTTACAGAGCCGTCAAAGCAAGGCAAAAAAAGCATACATAAGGGGTGCTTCTCAAACGGAAGGACACGTCAGTAAGTTTGCATATTTAGGATGCAATGCCATAAAGCTCTGTCGAAGGATGTCTCAAATGGAAGGATCCTTATAGCAGCAGTTTTTGATTTGCATCCTTCATTCGGCCTGTTTTGAAGGATGCATGAGGTGTATCTTTGCATCCTTC
Source organism: Ptychobarbus kaznakovi (assembly GCA_027422405.1). Taxonomy (NCBI): domain Eukaryota; kingdom Metazoa; phylum Chordata; class Actinopteri; order Cypriniformes; family Cyprinidae; genus Ptychobarbus; species Ptychobarbus kaznakovi. Next base: position 29,767,704 of record CM049798.1, read on the forward strand.
GATTACCCGCAATCTTAGTAAATCTTAGTATATATTCAGATCACTCACCAAGCTCATGTACAACAGGCTGCCTGCATTTCAGTGAAAAAATAATGAATTTGAGGCCAAATTTACTCAAACATTATACACACTTTAAGCTACTATCAATCTTTGTGACATGAGCCAACTACAGACACCTGTACATTAATGCAAGAGTCAGGACAGATGACTGAATCCAGACGTGGATGACAGCTGTTCTGGATAGCAGTAAGAAGGATGCATCTTAGTTGACTTTTGAACTTTTCCACAGGCTTCATTTCTTGAGAAATGGGAGAATTTGGATTACAGTCTATGGATCAGTTTGTGTTTGGTCATTTTGATTCATTATGACCATTTTTGTTGGCAGCATTGAAAAAAGAGATGTGTTGCTAAACATTTACAGATGCCTACTGCCCTTTTGTTTCTGAGCATATTTATTCTCCAACATGTATTGGCTACTGTGCTGGAAATGGCAATAGACAATGTTATGTAAATTGACTTCCAATACATAGTGGATGTTATGTAACGAATCACAGGATTCATTAGAAATACCTCAGAACATGTTATGTTAGGTCTGCTAATACATTTGCACCAAAGCTGTAAAATCTATGCTACAGGATCAGAATGAGGAAGTCTTTTATTTATTATTTTCCATAAAGCTATAGCAAAACTGTTGTTTTAAGAGCAATTGAGCCCCATTGACAGCTTTTGTACCCTTTTTGTTTCTGAGAATGTTGGAAAATTACATGAAATTAGTCTTAACAATAATAAATAATGTCACTGACTTGCCAAAAGAGGTGTCGAAATCAAGTTATCCTTCCAGAAGAAATTCACAGGCCCTGCCAACAATTACAGTAACATCCGGACCTGGTTTTACAGGTCTCACAGAAGCAAGACTTCTGGTCAATAAGTGCAACGGCATGCTGAAAGACCCAGTTTGTGCTAATGTGGACTGTGTGGTTTGTCGTTTATTCAGGCTGTTTTCCGATGACAGCAAAGACGGGACTGAAGCAGCATGGAAAAGCCCAGGGAAGAGCACAGAGAAAGGGGTGTGAAAGGCAGCCAGCTGGAAATAAGTGGAGGATGTTGAACGGCTTTTCAACACCAGTCAGCAGCCCTGTATAATCATGAAGAAAGAGGTATCTATCTACTTGAACCTGCGGTTCACTCTTAGCAAAACACAAAATAAACTGCTATAATAAAAGGAGAAAACTTGTTATTTCACTGTTGTATCTAAAAGTGATGACAGGCATACAGTGATACTGGATGATAGAATATGTCATAGATGCTTCAGATTATTGTTACAGCAAAAACAATAAAGGTGACTGGCTTGAATTGCCCTAGACACTGGTAAAAAAAATAAACTATGGGTCAAAATTTTGGAATAAAACACACTTCTTTCTCCATACAGTAGAGTGCTGTAGGAATGATGTACGGTAGTTTTGTAGGCCATTTTAGCTCATTTAGCTTTTCATTGTCCTGATGTCAGTGGGATTTTGTGAGTTTAGTTTTCTGGTTAAATGCCTAAAATCAGTGTTGGAGTTAATGCATTACAAGTAACTCACATTATGTAGTCAGATTACTTTTTCAAGTACCTAATAAAGTAATGCATTACTTTAAATTTACAACAAAATATCTGAGTTACTTCTTCAAATAAGTAATGCAAGTTATCACTGACACCTCTCCTGTACTGTGTTGAGAGAAATTGGGAGTGAGGTGCAGAGGCAGACGCACTTGCTTCAGTCTGAAGCTTATTTGTTTCACTTTTGGTGTGAAAGGGCCAACATTTTTTGCCAAAAAATTACTTTTGTGGTTTTCGTTGTGAAAAAATAAACAAGTAAGCCTAGCCCAGGTGACAAAAAGTAATGCAAAAGTAATGTAATGCATTACTTTACATAAAAAGTAACTTAGTAATGCAATTAGTTACTTTTTATGGAGTAATGCAACATTGTAATGCAGTGCACTACTTTTAAAAGTAACTTTCCCCAACACTGCCTAAAATAAGGTGTGTGATGAACACAAGCTCAAAATACATTGACGTTTTATTCTATGACATAAAATACATTAATAACACCCCCTTGTTATTTTTTAAAAAGCCTTTACTTGTCTTGAAAAAGGAAGCTGCTAGGAAGTGTCTAAATGGGACTACACAGTGGGGATGTTAAACATGATGACACAGAACAGGTTCACTTTCACAGCCTCACCATGTGTAGAATCACAGTCTTGCAAACTATTGTGATTGTGACAAATTATAACTCTCAGGGGAAATGATTAGTGACGGTGATGTTAAAGTCATGTGACTGTGGTGTAGATTGTTTATAACCTACGTTTAGCTCTTTACTTCTGCCGATTGAATTTATGCTTCAAAATTCATCAAATTTGTTTTACTTTGTAAAGATTACCATGATGAACAAGAAGTGTAAGAACTACAAACTTTTGTCAGTCACAGAGTTTATTTTCTGCAATAATCCGAAAGCCAATGGAAAAATCCTATTGGGTTTTTGTCAAGGGAACGCGAGTGATGTGAACGTCTTCAAAAAATACGTCATCACTGCAAGTACTTTATTTACAGCCATTCAGAAGTAGATCTTTTCCAATCTGACTTTCTGAAGACCCTTAAAAACACGAACCGAATTATTTTCCTTTGAATCTGAATCTGAACTGGATTACAAACACACTCTCAACAGGTTTTTTCTAGCCTACTCCCTGAAAAAAATATGTGACCTACTTACTGCTGTGATGACATACTTTTTCTGGTCATTTACAGACTGTGTTCTCCTTTTATGATTTCTGTCTTTTATGATTCACAATGCCTATGGCAATACCATAGTAACACAGTGGCAGTTTTTTGCTATGGAGACACGTCTTCACAGGTGGGGAGAAAATTGTATTGAACTTGGCGCAATTAAAGCATTATTCATGCATTAGCTATGATTAGTTTTGCAAGTGTGTCTGTGTTTATGAAATCACAGGTTTGACAAAAAAGAGGTCATTTTGAATAAGTGTTAACCACTGTAGTCCTTAGTTATTTGGACAGATCCTCTCGTTGTGGCTACAGTTGCCAGGGGGGCAAATATTTCTTGTTCCATCTCTTTATTGATGTATAGCTGCCCACCAAGCCCCTCTGCTGCTGTGAGTCAGACTATCCCTCCTGAATGCCTGACCTGCACAGCTGCTAACTTTAGCTTGTTTCTAACCTACTGAGGGAGGGAGAAATCAAGAGAGGCTCTTAAAGGGACAGTCCACCCCAAACATCACAACCATGTCATTCCAAACCTGCACACGTTTCTTTTTGAAACACAAAAGAAGATATTTTAAAGAATGTTGGTAAACAAATAGTTGTGGGTACAATTGATTAAAACACAGATGGGACCTGGTCACTATCATTCTTCAAAATATCTTTATTTGTGTTCAGCAGAAGAAAGAAATACAGTTTTGAAATGGCATGAGGGTGAGTAAATGATGACAGAGTTAGATTTTTTGGGTAGACTATCCCTTTAAACAAAAAACACTGTGATAACTTCATACATGGTCATTTAAAGGAGGATATTCATTCCATCTGAGTTCGGTGATAGTACAATGCATCTTTGCAATGATAATCTAAATAAAACTACTTAAAAGTGCTTCACATGTTCGGATTAGTTTTGTCCTCCTTGTACAGTTTTTGTAAGTAAGGTTTTGTTTGTATGGAATTATTTCTCTTTACAATTTGTTCTGTAATGACTTGCTCTAAATGCATATTTATGGAGAAATAAGCCAAATAATATGAAAGAACAACAAGCGCTCTTCCTGACATGGAGATCTTGGATAATAAGTATTTGGCGCCCTCTGGTGATTATGTTTTCATATGTAGGCCTATTGGTCTCGAGTTTATTCTAGTTTGCCTCATAGCTGAGTTACTTTCCAAACAATTACAATTAAACTATAATTCACTTTTACCTGATAATCAACTAAATATACATCTAACATGAGCATAAACTGCAAAATATGATTTTTTTAAATAAGTGACAGAAACAAACATATGATAGACTGAACAAAAATTGGTGTATTATTTTTTTCACTCAGACATTGCTAGAAATTTCACAAATAATTACAAAGAAATGGCAAGTAATACACTGAATTAAATGTGTAAAAAACTGAAAAATATTTTGTTGTAAACCTACTCCAATAATCAGTTTTATTTACAACAACAAGAACAAAATCATTTTTACAGTGTATGATATGATAACAAAACCATGATATTTAAGACCTAGAGAAAATCTATTATGATATATTCCAAGTGGAGGGAAAAAAATCGGGCAGCTCCTTTTCTACAAATAAAGCAGAGCAACCCTCATGTGTTTGCCATCTGGTATCTGATTGAACCATGAACCCATGAGAGCTGTTGAACTGTAATGTTTATGCACGCGCCCTGCCTTGTCACCATCCAATATATTAGACAATCATTTACCAGTGATCTCCATACAAAGTATTTATATACTGCTTGAAGACCGAATATTGTGTTCATTTTCACTCTCATTCAAATTTGAACACTATTATTAAGCATTATCCTACTCACTATGTGTAAAATATAATGACTCCTTGTCCTCAGTGTTATGTGTTTATCAGCAGAGGTCATAAGTATATAAAGCTATTCGTGTCTGTTTAACTGAGGACCTTTATACATGTGGTTAAAGGCACGTGTGGACAGCTGGCATGGCGAGACTGTTGGACATTTCTCTTGGCATGTCTGCTGCTGGTCCATGTGTGAAGACCTCAAGCCCGGTGTGTGTGGGTAACAGGGGGTCTTCAGACAAAGCTGCTGCATACAAAAGGTCAGAATGACACAAGTGACATTAAAAATGCACTATATACCTAATGAAGTAATGAAGTCATATTGAACTGAAAATGCTTTGAAACTGTGTATTGGGAAAAGTGTTATACAAATGTAAGGCAGCTTGTTTATGCCATGAAATAAAAAAAATTATTAAAATAAAATTGTGAAAAAATAACTTAATTGTGAGAAAAAAAGTCAGAATTGCGAGCTTTTAACTTGCAATAATGAGAAAAAAAGTCCCCAAAAAAATTCTAATTCTGTGTGATAAAAACTTGTTTCCTGCAACATTTGTCTGTGTGACAAAGTCTGTCACGTGCGGTCTCGCTCATCTCGGAATCGGCTAAAGCGCTCATCTCTTCCGAGGCTACGTATGCTTTCAACTCGTTTTTTTTTTCTCGAGCAAGAGACTGTACGATATTCACGTCACATAGTTTAACTGATTTTTACATAGAGAGGGTGACAGCGCACCGCATTAAAATTTATGATCATTCATGTTTTCATAACCTCTGGCCAAACTCCGAAACAAAACTAAAATTAAAACATCTTTGGGAGCAAGGGGGGCCCCTGGTGCCCTACGCAGCGTGCATATTCTGCGTATAGGGAGGATCGGCTCTGGCCACAGGCGATATCTCTATCGTCGATACTCAATACTATATTATACTAACGTCTATCGGCACAACCCTGCTCTGCCAGAAACATGGAATCAAACATGCAATTTTGAAGTAGAAAGACTGAAATGTTATTTTCTTGTAAAATGTACTCCAGTAATCTTTGTTTTATCTATGAAACATCTTCGAAAAAATCTTTGTTTACAGCATGATGTTTAATTGGACTGTTTGGGAGAAGCTCCTGGTCACTGCTTTCATCGTATGGAAAACAGCAGCATGGATATTGTGCAAAATATCTTCTTTTATGTCCCATGGAGGTAGATAAAGTCATATGTGTTTGATATGACATAGACTGTTGATTTTATCCCTTCAAACTCTAAAGGACTGACAGCTCGTCTACCTGTGCTTGTGATACTCACAGGAGGGTACAGGAAGGATCACGGATGTGAAGTTAGGCAGTGGGATATGCTCCATCAGTATTCCTCTGGAGAGGACAGACTCTGTAGCTGTGGGGAATATAAGTGGCTCAGGATCTGACTCTACAGAAAGGCAAAAAAAAACTAAAGTTACTGTTTTATTCCATTTCCAACCTGTTCATACTTTAACTGCAGGTAAGTCAGAAAGAGCCCCCGTTCCCTCAGAGAAGTAATGGTGGGTCTTATCTTAAGCCGGGAGCTTAGACTGAGACAGATGGACTCTGGACTGAGATCTCCAGTGGCATCTTAACCAGCTCTGACTTCACTGAAGTATATGCTGAAGAAAGTCTACAGTAACTCTCACGATGTCTCCGGACCAGCACTGCTCAGCTAAGAGTCTAGATCCTATCCTAAATCAGCAGTATATGGAAACCCAGAGGGACACTTTATAGTTCAGGAGAGTTTATTCAATTCTCAGCTATCTTTGACTTTTAATTGAATTTTGTCTCATAATAATAATAATAATTCATTTTATTTGTGGGCGCCTTTCAAGACACTCAAGGACACCTTACAATAATAAAATACATAATTAAACAGAAGGAAAAAACAACAACACAATAAACAATACTACAAAAATTCAATACCCAATTAACATAACTAAAATCACTCAGGATAGGCTAATCTAAAAAAATGAGTTTTAAGACGTGATTTAAAAATTGAAAGACTAAGACTATTACGTATATCTTGAGGTAAAGTATTCCAAATCGTCGGAGCAATACAACTAAAGGCTCTACTTCCCACGGTAGTCAAACGTACAGATGGTACAACAAGAGTCACAGAAGCAGAAGACCTGAGGGATCGGGTAGGTACATACACATGAAGAAGTTCACTCAGATATGAAGGTGCTAAATTATGAAGAGCCTTATAAGTAAAAAGTAAAATCTTAAATTGAATACGATATCTGATTGGAAGCCAATGAAGGTGCCCTAAAACTGGAGTAATATGCTCATTCAACGGTGTTCGTGTAATGATCCGAGCTGCTGAATTTTGAACCATCTGAAGTTTATGAATAAGTTTCTGTGAAACACCACTGAGCAGAGAGTTACAGTAGTCAATTCGAGAGGTAACTAATGCATGCACGAGGACAGCAGTACCATTAACAGAAAGAGATGGTCGAAGACGATTCATATTTCGCAGATAGTAATATGCGGACCGTGTAATATTATTTATATGTGCCTCGAAAGACAGAGTACTGTCAAGGATGACACCCAGACTCTTGACCTGAGAAGAAGGAGAGATAACAGAGTTGTCGATAGTAAGTGTAAAACTTCCACAATTACGCAGCTTTGATTTAGTACCTACTAATAAAATTTCAGTCTTCGCACTATTAACTTTGAGAAAATTGCATGTAAACCATGATTTAATTTCAGAAAGACAAAGCAAAAGAGAGGAAGACGGCAATACTGAACTCATGACGGCAATACTCATGTGTTGCATATGTTCCTCCTAAAATCCCTTGTGAGATATATACAGAGGAGAGACTATTTTTGACATACATTATGAATATAAAGCAATAAAGCTTTTTAAAAAAGTTCTTACTATACAAAAAAAAATACTTTAAAAGATTATACTTGAGTGCAGATTAACTATAACGTTTTCGGACACAATTGCATATTAACTGCTAAAATGAACATGAACTAAACATGTATTATAGTTTAAAATTGATATCAAATGCAATATTAGATCGCTTTTTTCAACTACTTAAGTAGGAGTTAAGTAAAAGACATGACATATTTGCTTCTGTTGTCTTTGAAATATGGTTAAAGTTATTGCTGAACGTACTGACAAGCATTTATGGTAGACTAAAATGTAATGTTATTTCTATTGAAACTTTTATGTCATGTATTTAAAAATACTTGTAATTACACATTTGTAATATTGTAAAAACAGTAATTTAAATGTGAGTTAGTATGTTAGTCCTCAAAATAACCGTACTTCTTTAAAGCATAACAAAAGATTATTATTATGATTTTTAAAACATAATGATTTAAAATGTATCTAACATTAACTTGACAATTAAAACGTTTTTTTGAGAAACAAGTGTGTTAGAAAATAAATGTATTTTTAGTTAATTAATAATATATTATCTGCAAGTTCAATAATTAAAAAAAATGTATACGCTTAAGATTTGAGGTATACTACAAGTAAGCATGTAATTGGCCTACAATTAAGAGCACTTATTGAACGCATTTGATGAGAAATGAGTTCTTGATGAGATCTTTGATATTGAATTGCAGACTTTAATATCTTGGCAATCTGACCAGAGTCTGTGACATTGTTGAGATCTTTTTTACTGGAGACACATGTAAGATTTTGTCAGGAGAATAATCTGTGAAGCATGAGACTTCAGCAAATGTCTTAATTTGATCTCCATTTAAGCTCACGGATGGCTATGAATAACTGAGATCTCATTTGTGTTTTATACCTGAGGCTGGCAGTGCTTCAGATCCTCTGCTTGCTTCTTCTCCCAGGAGCATCTCCATCAGCAGGTTGTCCACATTGGCTTTGCCCAGGAGACGCATCAGCTGCAGCTGCTCCACCATCTGCCAGGCCACACTCTGGAGTGTGGTCAGCAACAACAGCAGCTCCCCAAACCGACCTCGCTGCTCGCTCGTGCCCTCGTCCAGCAGCACCTGGGCCTGGAATCGCAGGCGGCGCACTGCCTGAGTGCACTGCAGTCCAGGACAGTCTGAAACACACACCGGGTTCAGTGACACTGAGACATGTATCAAGATTAGCTGAGACGGCATGCGTCATTTAGTGCATGGATTGGATAATCAAGATTTGTATGTGCATGTGTGAATGTATTTCTGTGACAAAGTATATTTGAATAAGCAACAGACAGATCATTAAACTCTTTGGACAGACAGCTGCAAAAGGTTTTGGGGGAAATTCCAAATAGAAAGAATAGAAAGCAAGTAAGTTATTCAGTTCAGAATTTTTTATTTATTTATGTTTTAGTAAAATTAGAGCATGTTTTAGCAGAAAATAGTTTTTAAGATTTTTGTACTGTACATGTTTTGTTAAATTTACAATCAATTTCCGAGTGAAAATGGTTTCTACTATTTTTGTCACTTCCTGGGTAAGAATGTCATTAAGGCTTTTGCAAAGTAAAGCATATTACAAAAAACTAACAGGATGGAAATTACTTACACAGGTAACACATACTGTATAAAATTATTTTCAATTTAAATTTTCAAGAAAATGCCATTTGTACAGAAAGAAATGGCAAAATATATTTGTTATATATGCTAAATATATGTTGTAAACAGTAAAGCTCAATTCAATATTTTTTTTCAAATTATAACATAATATTGCCAAAATAAAATAAATAATGTGCAATGTTCACGTGCTATTTCTTCACACATCATAGACAACAAATAAGGTTTTTCTTCAAATGTGACTAAATTTGTTTATTATATTTATTTATCTATTATAAACTATTTTGCATCACTAAATTTGATTATTATATGTATTTATTTATTATAAACTATTTTGCAACATATTGTAGCAAATCTATTTTTGGGCTAATATATATATATATATATATATAAAAAAAAAAAAAAAAAAAAAAACTGTAATATTTTACATTTTAGCTTCTCATGTTGTAGCACATGGTACATGGCCTCTGCTGAAACCAAGGGAAATTAAACAAAGCAACTCTTACTGACCAACCTGGCTCCACTCTTATAATCAGACCTCCAGGCCAACAGGCAGGAAAGTCATAACTCAACAATCCTCACCAGCGCGTCCCAGATATTAATAGATCCCCATAAAACATCATGAAACCAGAGACAGTACAACCAAAGAGTGCCAGGAACCAGTGCAGACGCTCCTGGCACGGACAGAGTTTGACTGGGAACACAGCGGTGATCCCTGACTAACCTGGGGCGAAGAAGACGATGGTTTTGAGACAGACAAATTCAGTTTCTGTGATGTTCAGCTCTTTCAGAGGTCTCACCAGCTCTTCCAGGATACGAGTGGCTACCTTGGACATCTCCTGCTCGGTGCCTCGAACAGGAATGATGAAGTCGTTTCCTGAACAAACGCAGTATGATGACAAATCATGCTAACATTAAGGTCCTTACTTTCAAGTCAATATCTTGTGAGCACTGTAACTTAAAAAAATATTTTTTTTAAACAAGACACCAAACAAGATGGAAGCTAACAGGGTGTAAATTAAGTCTTGAAATCAATATTATCTTCGTATCATTAAGGTACTATTATAGCTTTTTTGTTTAATATTTTAAATTATTAGTATTTTTTGTTTTAATTTAATTTTTGTTTGTTTTCATAATTTTGCAGTGTGTTTTTGTCATTTTAAAATATATTAATATTTAAAAATATAAATACAGTATCTTATTTTAAATTGTAATTAAATTGTATTAAATTATGTCTTTATATATATATATATATATATATATATCGGTTATTTTAGTACATCAAGTTAAACTAAATAAACGAATTGGCAAATAGATGAAATAAAATATTACATGTTTTTATTTATTTATAATAACATTTTACATTTATTTATATATTTTACTTCATTTTTATTGTAAACAAAAAAATAGTAAAAATAAATAAATAAAAAACATGAAAAAATTAGTTTTAGTTAAATAATAACTGTGCAATTTATTTCCTGGTAAGGGCAAATCTTTCAAGAATAGTTCACTAGTTTTTGAGGTAAGAACTAACTAATATGATTTCTATTTTTTATAGTAAATTTAATTTAAATGTATTTTAATCATTTATTTAATGCATACGATGTGATTGGGACATGAAAATGTAGTGCAAACAGGAATGGCCCGTTTTCCATTGAACCCTCACCCAGCAGGATGATGTCATCGTAGGGAAGTGAACGTCGTGCCACCCCTAAGATGAGGTGCTCAGCGGAGTGAGCTCTTAACAGTGCCACCTGCACACACACACACACACACACACACACACACACACACACACACACACACACACACACACACACACACACACACACACACACACACACACACACACACACACACACACACACACACACACACACACACACACACACACACACACACACACACACACACACACACACACACACACACACACACACACATCAACACACAGCACACTCATAGACAGGAAGGGACAGCTCATGATCAAACAAACAGGTCAGGAACAGGCCTACCCTGTCATCCACCGAGAGCTCGCAGAACTCAGGGATGCGCTTCGCCCATTCCACTAGGAGGAGTAGCTGCTGTTTCATGGATTCACACACATCTCCCACGCCGGCTATCTTCTTGGTGTTGATGTCCCTCATGGGATTCTGGTTCTGCAGATGGCAGAATGACTCTGAGCTTAATATGAATAGTTCAATTACAGTTACATTTGCATTTATGCATTTCCCAGAGGCCTTTATCCAAAGCGACTTACAAACAGAGAAGCATAAGCAATTTGTCTCAGAGTGAGCAGTATTTGCAGAATGCATTGGCACGTATTAGAAAGCTAGATTAGGACACAAGCTAGAGCAGAGGAGAAATTCAGAGGAGTGGAAGAAGAAGATTTTCTATGTTTTGGTTTGCAAGAGCATTAGTTTAGGGTTGTGGAGTGTGTTTTCAGCTGCTTCTTAAAAGTGCTATTGGTTTCAGCTGTTTGGAGGTTGGCAGCTCTTTCCACCAGAGAGGAGCAGAGAGGGTGAAGGTTCTGGAAAGTGATTTTGTGCCTCATTGTGAAGAAACACCAAGCTGAAGATGAAAATGGGCCGGCATCAAAATATTTTTTGTAACAGGATTCGAGCTCAAGAAGCTAAATGTATGAGGCTAATCTGTGGTTCTGAACCTTTCAGATGTATTATCCCCCAAAAAACCCATGTTGACAGATGAAATAAAAATAAATATCTCGATTTTCAATTGTTTCCTCTTATTTTCATGCTTGTTTTGTCTTATAACCCCTTGTGCAGAGTTGAAAATCTGAAACTCTCTGTGTTCTTGTCAGAAATGACTGAACTGCTTGTAGATCTCTCATTATACTGTATTATAACCAAATCTTACATTTAATATTTTAAACTTGTTTTCTTTCAATTGGCACAGTTTTTATTTATTTAAAGATTGTCATAGTTTTTGAGTTTTTTTATTTGAGGCTAATTTTGTCAATGCTAACTCAAAAACCGAGGTCCATAAGTTTATATCACTGAGGTCTATGACCAATCAGTTCCAAAAGGAAAGCCAAAACCTGTGTTAATTGAAAGAAAAAAGTTAATAAAAGGATTGAATCCAGAATTTAGTAATAATATAGCACACCAAGAAATGTATAAACAATTTTTTTTTTGTAGGCTGGTCATTTTTGCATCCCCAAAAAGTCCAATGCACCAATTATTTTGGAAGAAGATAACCCTCTCTGGGTAAAAATGACCCGGACACAACATGAGGGTTAAACCAATTTAAGCCATTCTGAGGTCAAATGCCTCATTGGTTGTCTCATTTAAATAGCATTGTTTGGGATTTATACTGTTTACTCTTGAAGTGTATTGTGTAAGAAAAGGATATTGTTTACGAATGTGAATGTTTTGAAAGTAAGTTCAGCAGAAAGTTCACCTGATGAGTGCAAGCCTCTGCCTGCATCAGCACATCAATGGTGAGAGTCCCGATGTCTTGACCTTCTCTACGACAGCTGATACGGTCTCGCTCATTCTGAACAGCTAAGAGAAAGATAAAACCTAATGTGTTACCTGATGTAAACAGATGACGATATAGCCAGTGGATGCACTTTGACAAAAAAATAAATAAATAATTATATATGTATTTATCACAGTGCATCCACTGGCTATATCGTTTTATATATATATATAGTTAGTGCCACAATGTGACATCCTTGTAAAAAAGAAGTGTGCTTAATCGTATTGAATGTGCACTTGTAGTGAACTTCAAATCTTAAACTTTGCAGATACTTGCCGATAAAATAATACTGATGAAATAAAAGGCCACTTAAAGGGTTACTCCACCCCAAAATGAAAAAAAAGGCAAAACAGATATAAAAACGTATTTATTGATGCAACCGAGCCATTTTATCTTCCTTATATGCAGATTTGAACTGCTTTGTTGAACCGTGACGACACGGGATTCAAACCGTTAAACCGTCTCCGTACTCCGTGAGCTTCCGAACAAACTTACCGTCTATGAAAACCCAAAGATACGAGGCTGGATATGTGCGATGCTAACGTTCAAAAGCATCAGTTTTCAAATCTCCCAGCATATTAATATTGTTTTGAAGTCGTAACATGATATTCTTCAAGTAATTGTGCAGAAATTACGCTTTATTAATCAAAACTCAGTAAATGTGTGTGAAAAGGAGTAAAAGATGTCAGAGTTTTACTGCCTCTAGTGTTTGTTTCTTTTGGAAACTGCAGTAATATGTAGTTATTGGTACGTATTTCGTGTCTCGCTAAAAATTGCACCCAGGTACGTAAATGCCATGAGACCAGGTAGCAGTTTTGTCATTAGTCACTTACCCCCATGTTGTTCCGAACCCGTAAAACCTTCGTTTGTCTTCGAACACAATTTAAGATATTTTAGATAAAAACCGGGAGATTTGTGACTGTCCCATTGACTGGCAAGTAAATAACACTGTCGAGGTCCAGAAAAGAATGAAAAGCATCGCCAGGGAAGTCCATCTGTCATCAGTGGTTCAATCTGAATTTTATGAAGCGACGAGAATACTTTTTGTATGCAAAGAAAATAAAAATAACCAACAAATCGTCTCCTCTCTGTCTCTCCTCGTTAACATAGCGCCATTTTGGATATTACCCACCGAACGGACCACACAGTAAACGGGACAGTCACAAGCCTCTCGGTTTTTATCTAAAACATCTTAAGTTGAGGTCTGAAGACGAACAAAGCTTTTATGGGGTTGGAACGACATGCGGGTAAGTGAATAATGACAAAATTTTCATTTTGGGGTGGAGTAACCCTTTAAGTGTACTTGAAGGGAATACAGACTCTTACACACTTAAGTACACTTTTAAAAAGTAAAAATGCCAAATTAGAAGTTATACTTCAAAGTATGTTTTAAATCGTTATGTTTTAATAATCGGTTGTTCTGCTTTATTAGTTGACTAGAATAATAAAGCACATGTAAAGTATGTTGTTATAATTTTCATGTACATTTAAGATTAATTTATTTGAAATGCACTGAATTGCAGTTTAATCACAAATGTGTAATAACAAGCACATTTAAATACACGATATGCAAGTTTAAATATAAATTACATTAAATTATATTTTAGTTTACCATAAATGCTTGTCAGTACAGTCAGCAGTATACTTAATATTTCAATAGAAGTAATTATGACATTATATATAATGAAATACTTAAGTGCTACTTAACAGGACAAAAACATTCAGCTACAGTAACAATATAATGCAATTTAGACTATAACACATTTTCATTTAATTTCCATTAACATGCAATTGAGTGTCTTAAAACTCTACATTCAGTTCACACTTGCAAATATTGTTTAAAGTATATTATTTTTTTATAATTTAATTTTTTACTTCTTTTTCACAAGGGCAATTAGGTTCAAGGTTTTATTCGTCACATACTCGATTATACAGAATATAATCAGTAGTTAAATGTAAATCAGGTCAGGTCCGCTCAGTGGACAGTGCAAAATATGTAACACAACACGATTAGTGTATTTATACAGTTAACTATACAACATTTCTTCAATATCAGTCTGAAAAACAGCCCTGCGCAACACAGAAAGTGGAAATAAGTAGTTTGTGGACCAAACTGAAACAACATGCAGCATTTTCAACCAAATCATCGTAAGCCAGCATATATATAGTGAGTGTTAGAGTCTCAATGGCAAGCTTTAGAGAGTGAAAAAGCTACAGGTGCATCTTACTCAAAGAAAACAATGACTCTTAGCCCTTTGGAGAGACACTGATACCTTCACCAGGGTCACTCAGCATTACTGTATTTCTGGAGCTGTCACATGGACATGGAGATCTCAAGCTCTCTTTCATAGATGAAAAACACTGTGAAACTTGGCATTTTTAAAACAATATTTGACCAGATGTCTTTGACTCATGGCTCAGAACAACACCTTTATAAAGTTTTAATCAATGGCCCAGATACATTTATATTGTTTCTTTGCTTTTCACCTTGAGCGTGTATTAAAATTGATGTGATGGTTTTGAGAATTGCCTTATTTTAATAGTTTGAGTTCACCCAAATGTTCAATATCTTTCATTCAGAGAGAGATACAGGCATTCACAAGTATCGGGATAAGTCCAATAACTCAATTAGTTTATATGCAGGCCTAGTCCAGATCCGTGACCTTGAAGAAACTCGTGAAATTCTGCATCATAAACTAAAATGAAATGGACTCAGGCTTTTACCTTCTTTCCTCATGCCGGCTCTGAAGCACTTTCGAAGTCTGCAGTATCGACATTGGTTTCTTTTGTCTTTGTCCACCACACACTGTCTGCTGAACCTTCACACACAAAAGACAGAAGTACATAGGCGACTCTAATTCTCACGTTTGAAGAGATCCAATGAAACACTTCAGGTCATGCTCTCACACGTTCTGATGAAGGTGGTCACAGATCACAGATTGTTTTTTTATAGGACACAGATATTGTGATCATTTATAGATGGGCTCCGGCCACAAAGATAATATATCATTCAAATCCTGTGGAAATGTGAAATAACATTTCTGCTGTGTAACGTGTGATGTTGTACAGGATTGTATAGCCTAGAATACAAATATATATTGTCTGCATTTTAACCCCTTCAGACCTGAATTATGTTCCAAGTTTCAGAAAAATGTAAAAGTACATTTTCCGTGTTCTTAAGGCTTCCATAAATGAGACCAAATAATAATAATGAAAATTTCAACACTCTTTAATTGAATTTTGTTTTGTCCATTTCAATGGACATCAGGTCAAAACAGTTGTACTTCACAAACAACATACCAACATGAAATTAAAAATAAAATAACACAAATTGTTGGTCTTTCCTTGAAGTTTCTTCTGAAGGTCACAAACTTGAACAGTATAACATTTCAACTTTAATTTTGAGGTTTTTGTTTTATAGACTGCACATTGTTTATAGCAAACTAAACATCTTGGAAATCAAACAATGCAGTCATTTTACACTAATTATTGATTTCATTAAATATTTCTGTAAATGTGATAAAATTCATATAAAATATAAAAATACTAACTGTATTTTGTAAATGATATTTAGTGTATTATACAATGTTGTTTTTTTTTTTTTCTAAACGTTATTTTAGTGTTATTTATATACTATCATATTTTTATTAATGTTTTGAATTGGCTTTTATTTTTTATTTTCAGCCTTTATCTTATTTTAAATTGTTTTTAGTAATTGTGCGTTTCTCATTTCTATTAGTTTTTGTTTTTAGATTACATTTTTTGTTTTTATTTATTTCCAGTTTGTGATTTTAGCCTTTAATCTTTTATTTCAATAAGTCACCATTTCAACTAATTTTGTGTTTTAATTAAATGTTTAATGTTTTGTATTTCTTCTTATATTTCTACTTTATGTCATTTCAGCCTTATTTAAATTAATACATATATTTTAGTTAATGATAATTACATAAGATTAAAAATATAAGATACCATGTAATTATCATTAACTAAAATATATTTATTAATTTAAATAAGGCTGAAATAACAAAGTAGAAATATAAGAAGAAATACAAAACATTAAACATTCAATTAAAACACAAAATATATTTTTAATCTTATGTTTCATTCATTGCATATGTGAGCATTAATCAACAAGCAGTGTCTGAAAAGTCTTTCGTCTCTTACGTGAACTTTAAAACCCTTCTATATTGGTTACTGCTTTGCCTAACAAACAATTCACAGAGGCCATACTAGCATGCTTGGAGATGAATTAAACGTGATCTGTAAGTGCATTAAGCACATATAGTGGATAGTTGTGCGTTCTCACCGGCATGTGTAGGCATGGTTCTTGCGCACACTCCTCCTGAAGAAGCCCTTGCAGCCGTCGCAGCTGGACGCACCGTAGTGTTTGCCTGTAGCTCTGTCTGCGCAGATAGCACAGAGATTCACGCTGCTCTGCTGCGGCGCAGACACTGGTACTGATGCAGGCATATGTCCTGGCTCTTCATTGGAAAAAGAGTGGACAAAACAGAATTTGATATCTGTAGCATCACTTTGACAATAGATGCTACCGTGTTTTAAATACTTTTGAAAGAAGCTTCTTATGCTCACCACGGTTGCATTTATTTGATTTAAAAAAATCTGTAAAAACAGTAATATTGTGAAATATTATTACTGTTTAAAATAACTGTTTTTTATTTTAATATATGTTAAAATGTAATTTATTCCTGTGATGCAAAGCTGAATTTTCAGCATCATTACTCCAGTCTTCAGTGTCACATGATCCTTCAGAAATCATTATAATATGCTGATTTTCTGCTCAAGAAACATTATTATTATCATCAGAGCAGAAAACAGTTGTGCTGCTTAATATTTTGGAGGAAATGGTGATACATTTTTTTTTCAAGATTATTTCACTTTAATGAATAGAAAGTTCAAAAGAACAGCTTTTACTACTTTTTAATATTTACTTTTTTTTATTTAAATAATTAAATTGAATTGAATAAAAGTTCATTCAAAACATATTTTTAATTCGTAATCATTACCATCATTAAGGCATTTTTACTTTACTCACTTCTGTAATTTAATCCATACCATAATAACGCTTGTTCTCTCACATCAAAATCCACCCACATATTTGTTTAGGACTATTTTGGACTGTTTTGGCTTGTAAATGAAATGCTTTGATCTGTGCATATTTCTCTCCTGATACAGACGAGACGACTTTTTCACTGGGGAAGACAATATTATAAATAGAGGACTCATGTTTTAGCCAGAGGCAATGGTTTGAAGTTATAAATGAAGTCACAAAACAATAATTCATGGACTGAAGTGGTGTGGATTACTTGTGGATTATTGTGATGCTTTTATCAGCTGTTTTGACTCTCATTCTGACGGCACCCATTCATTGCAGATGATCCATTAACGAGCAAGTGATGGAATGCTATTCTGCAAAATCTGCTCCAAAGAAGATACAAACTCATCTACATCTTGGATGGCCTGAGGTTGAGTAAAATGTCAGAATTTTTTTAACCTTCGTTAACTATACAAATGATTGTTTTTAGTTTATTCATGTAAAATACAATTGAGAAAAAATAAATACTAATAATTGTCAGTCCCCCTGTCGCAGATCCCTGACGCAAATCATTGCAATGCCAACTCAGCGTGGACACGTGTCCAATCACCCAGTGGACTATCCGCCCGGCGTCAGAGTGTCTGTACTTATTACTTAGTGAAAGTGAAACTCCATTTAATTAAACAGGTCAGTGAAAAGACTCAGTCTACTGCTATTTCCCAGGTAATTTCGCAGTGTTAGCTAAAATTTAATTCAATTCCCTCATGTGTTGCATTAAATTGCGCTCTGAATTTGATTGCCACCAGTTTGCATCTCAAGCAGTGAACATCACATCTTCACTCAGAAATAAAGCCTAATGTATGCAAATAATACACTCAGCACTTTAAAGCCACTCAGAGAGGTAATATGCGCTAACATACAGAACGCCTCTGGGTTCAAAGGGCAGTTATATTATATTAAGAGTCTGCAGTGCTTCTGGCACCCACGCATGTGTGCTTTGGTAAGATGTATCCAGTATGTCTGAATCAGCAGCGCTTCTAATGATTAAAGAAAATGAGATTATAATGGAAAGCAGGAACAGGTTGAAGTGGTGCGCATAGGCTTTTGAAAAGTCCTCTTATGACCAGACAGTAATTGAAACAGCAGCATCTCATGCTATAGGAGCTAATGTCATTGCGAAGTTACCTTTTAGTGCCCTGCTCTGTGAGCAAATGGCCTAAACACTCAAGTATGGAAGAGTTTAAAAATGAGAGTGGTTAAACACATGCTCTACTTGGCTTGCATTGCAGTTCTCCATGTTCATTGGCAGCAGACATGCATACAAATGCTGACAGACCGCCTTTAAACATTTATCTTTGTGTTTATGTTTTAACTCAACCGTGCATGTACTGTATATGCAACTCAAATGCAATATCAATCATATTCAAACAAGCCTCCCCTGCTGAAAAGACCAACTTTGCTGGTCAATAGGATAAATTGTGTTTTGGAAGCTGGGCTGGAGAATGGGCTGCTACTGCTGCACTTCTGTGGGAGTGTGAACTAGGTCAATGACTTTAAACTTGTTTTTTGTTTTATCTATACATTTATCTCAATTTCATTTCAAGAATGTCAGGGTGAGACAAATGTCTCGATATCATAATGAAGTAAATTAATGAATGAGGAATGAATATATATATATATATATATCACATTTTAAATCAGTATAAAAAGCATATGAAACCTACATGAATACAAAGAGTACAATTCTAAAGCACAAACCTACATATCTAAAATGTTTGTCCTTTTCTTTTTCATAGACATACTTAATGTATAAGTCAGTGCCCCAACTACCTTAACCAACCACACTTTTTTGTTCAACCAGATTAATTAGAAAGATCAAGCTGTTTTACATGAATAAGCTGGTTTATCAACTAAAGCATTAACTACATTCTCTAAATTATTCTAAGTTCTAGTTATGAACAGAGTAACATTAATAGAATGTTCATTTATATATTACTACTTGATTCAGAATGTTAGAGAACATTTAAAATGATGGTTCCCATAATGTTTTCAAAATGATGAAATGGAATGTTCCCGTAACATTCTTAAACGATGTTTTGAAAACATTTTAAAAACTGTGCATTTGGTCCATTCCAAGAATATTCAGAAATTCTTAGACAAAACATTCTTAAACTATACTTTTGTTAGCTGGGTTTGGCAGATAATCTGAACATATTTTTTTTAGCAGGATCTTCAAGTAGAGAACATCATTCATGAGGCCTATCTTCAGAAATCATTACTGTCTTTTCTGCGTCAGTAACTGGGTAATGAGTCAGTAAACCAAAGGTTAGACGTACCTGTTTGTAGAGGGAGAACACGTAGACCGTCAAACTCCAGCATGGTGAATGTAGGGTCCAGGGTTATTCCATAGTCTGTTGCACTCAGATCGAGTGAAGTCCCAGAGATCTTCATGGTAAAGTCAGGTTTCGGCCTGTATGTGAGAATCAACAGCACACTGTAAAGCTCACCAGAGTTTCACTCAACGGCCTGTTGAGTCCATCCGAGCTTGTAAACGCTTCAGCCTCAGCATATCAGTGAGCTCTTGGATCTTTTATTCTGCCCTTCCCAATCAATGGATTGCCTGCACCCAGGAACTGAAGCGGAGCTCTTTGATTTATCTGAGGATACAGTAATTAATGTCTAAGACTCATCAGAGCTAGACTGATAGAGAGGCTGAGATTTTGCCAAACGTCTATGTGTTTGCTGTTCTCTTATCAGTGTAGAGGGAATCATAAAGGGGAGGGATCTGGACCAGGTAAACATGACTCAGTCTTCAGTGGGAAATAACATCAAGCTCATATTTATTGTTCAGTAACAACAGCGTAGCGTTGCTTCGTTGGTGGATTTGCTTTCTTTCAGAGATGCATGTTAAGACCTGAGGCCATGAGTAGCACCGAGGCCTACAGCAGGATCACGCGCTTGTCCCGTGCAGACGTATTCTGAATTATATAAGTCTGCGAGGTGTTTTGGTGGCTGGATGCCCATCTCTTTTCTTCAGTAGAACAGCCAGGAGCTTTTTTTCCAAATATTTCAAACTTTGCCCTTTTGGTCATTTGCTATCAGGTCAGTGGTGCTATTGATCAAAGGCAGCATGATAGCATGCTATTGCGTTATATCCCTTCTCTTTTGCCACATTCAAATTGTATCACATTTCAAGTGATACAATTAGATCAACGCAGTCAATATGAATGCTACTGAGGGCCTTCTTAAAGGCTCAGTCTGTAAATGTTTGTTTATGTTTATCTCTTAATCTTCTGAAAAACACCAGTGTTTCAGACTTCATTCTTACATCTACTGGTCTTGTTTAATGGTTGCAGCCAGGTTTTGCTATAGAAAGAAGTGGCCTGGTCTGAAAAAACAAACCCAAAGTAAGTAACCCGGTCTGGGAAAAATTGGGACAAAATAAGCGACCCCTGGGACATGGGGCAAAATCTTCTGCATAGGAAACCCTATATAGAGTTTTATATAATGTTCTTCCAAAATGTTGCTTGTTTTCATTTCTTTAACCATTTCTAGTCCCTTTCAAAAAACCAAAACAAAACCAAAAAATACCCTTCCCCAGTACATCATTCAAGCACCAAATGACCATATCATCACAACACAAATGCACTGAATTAAAAGTGATTTTATTGTCCTCAAAATGTCTAGACCATGTAAACTCTAGCCATTTTATTTTCAGCAGTTTTTAAAAACTTCTGAAGAAAACAAGCCCAAAGTTACTTATAATAAGTATATTTGGGAACACTGGTTGCATGTCCCTTCACACCGAAATGGTTTTATGTGTTTATGTGTGTTTTTCATTTTACACTACACATATAATATCATAATTTTTTTATATCATATTAATGAACATGTTGGATTAAATCTCAATATGCAGCAGATCCAGTCATTGAATGTTCATTATGTAATATAGTTTATTTTTTTGTATCTTTTTTGGGGGGCTTTGTAAATGCATGACACAGCTGGTCATGTCTTATTAACATGGTGGTGCCCTATTATATTTGTATTATATATATATATATATATATATATATATATATATGTGTGTGTGTGTGTGTGTGTGTGTGTGTGTATAAATATATAGATAATGTAATTCTTCCCACATGTATTTATTTGAAAGTCATAGATATATTGTGGTAACAATATTCTTTTGATATTGGGCCAAATAAGAACACAGAACATATTTTGTTATAGTTTGGTTCTGATTGTAGACAACTTGGTCAGAATATTACTTACTGTATTTGCATTTTTATGGATAATAATGCAGTGATTTCTGAATAATGTGATGTCTGTGCTATTAAAAATTACACAATGTTTCTTATTAATAACTTTTTTTTATATTCTGCTCTATAAAATATCTTCCTTAATAACAATGAAGGGATATTTCTATTCAGTCCCTTTACAGAATGATAATAAAATACCATTGATGATAGCTTACAAATAATACTGAAATTTGAATAATATTAGACGTCTTTCTCATGCCACTATTCAGCTCAATAACAAAAAAAAGCTATTTGAAAGAGGGAACAGATAATAAAATAAATATAAAAAGCACTAGGACTGAATGTAGTAATTTTATTTTTTACAAATTATAACAAATTATATGTCAGGCTGCATATGACTTTTTTATAAGAAAAAGCTCCATCATTCTTTGCTGTAATGGGATTTCCTCGGTGAGCATCGCTCCTTCTCTAAATGTCAGGCTAGGCCGTGGGTCAGACCTCCCCAACACACGATAACACACACAGACCAAGCTTTAGATGATTGATAGCTCATAAAAACCTGTCAGTCACCGCACAGCTGAGCAGTGTGCCACGGTCCCCTAGAAAGTTATCGCGGCTTCATAATGAGGAAAAAATTCTAGGCTATTTGCATGACAAATCAGATTCTTTACGTTATGATTATTTGTACATTTTGGGTAGTTCTGGAAATTCATTCATTCATTCATTCATTCATTCATTCACTCATTCGATTTTATTTATTTTATTAAATGGGCTGAAATGGTTTTGGCACATGATCACTAGGTGGAGACAAAGTACAGAGTATACATCAATACATCACTTCTATGTTTTTGAAGAGTACCCGCAGAACAAATGCCAGACCTAAAACCATATGCAGCTCTTTATGGAGGAACAGCATGGAACATGTCTTACCATTACAAGAAGAGAAAGTCTCTGGCAGATACCAAAGGTTCAGATTGCAGTGCTCTCTATTCTATGCCTTAAGTGACTAAAATAAGTGGCTCGCCTGTCTTAAATCTGAATGCCTATCCAGCCAGTGTAAGGCTCTGTCAGAGCACCAGAGTTTACTCCTCACAGGTGCACACTCTACCTGTCTGCATGTGTGGACTGAAGAGTGATTGATGGGCGAGAGCAGCTGTATTTCAGACTCAGTGCCTGTGCAGTTTGGAAAGGTCAAGTGTGGAGAGCAGCCAAATTGGACTTGGCTGTTGCTCAGTGCTGTCACAACCTTGCCTGTAATGCGGCTAGCGCTATTAACCAAACATAAAGAAATGATGTCTTTTGTTTGGTGGAGTCAAAAGAATTTATGCTTTTAAATACAGGCATATATATATATATTCTATAGAATTCTGTGCAATCGATAACTAGAATAATTCACATTTATCTTTTATATGTATGTGTTTGTGTACGTGCATCATATAGCACATACTGTATATATGCAAAAATATTGTGCACAAATGTGCAAAAAATTATATATATATATATACATTTTTTTAATTAATTATACTATATATGTATATATGTGCAGAAAAAAGGGTACAAAAAAGTATTTATTTATACAAAATATGATCATATTCATTAACTAACAATATTTTTATCACTAAAATAGTAACAATACCTTTGTTATCACGAATTAATAAAACTTATTTAAACTTTGTATTGTTAGTTTATGTTCAGATCCATTAAAAATAACAAATACAACTTTTGATTTTGATTTCAACACTAAGGTAATAAATGCTTTAGATGTATTTTGTCAAGCACAAATATTTATAAAGCTCAGGTTTATGAAAATGATTAGAATGAGCAGAGCTAGAGGTAATCAGGCAGTAGAAAGTAGGATTACACTATGGAGATATATCATATCCATGCTACATATTTCATTCAGACCGCAGTTCATTCTGCAAAAGCAATAGCTGAAATAATGCACTGTATCATTACTGGGGCAGTTTCCTAATGGGAAAAAATCTGAGCATAAAAATACATGACCAGGAGGTGCAGAACGAGAATTACTTTGTGGTATTCAGGACGATGATGCATCTAGTCATTAAGTGCTGCACAATTGAATTATCTACAAAATTGAACCACTCCAAATATTCACTTTATTAGTTAGTGCATCAAGACTTTTAGTTGAAGGGACTTAATGGTTTTTGTGCTTTCCATTTGCTACCATTTCAGTAATGAAGCTGCAGATTGTTCAGACCGATCATGTTTTGAAGTCCTCTAATATCCACAGCAATCCCAACCATGAATGTGAGCACATGCTTATTGGATGTTTTTATGAATTTGTGAATTAGAAGCCTGCAAACTTCATGCAAAAGGTCTCTTAGACCTGTATGTTCCTTATAAAAAAAGAAGATGTCTGTAGTTTAATTCCAAAAAACGGAGGGGGGATAAAAAAGCAGCAAAAATGGGTTATAAACACATGGCAGTTGTATGATTTAGTGGAGCAATAAAGAATAGAAGGGTGGCCATTCATCATGGGAGCGAGCTCACCAGGAGAGGACCTGTCATGGACACCGCCAAGTCCGGGAGGCAGTTCAGAGCACACACTCCAAAAATGGGCTCGGACCGATGGCTTTTCCAGACATCTTCAGATGCAGACGAGCACGCTGAGCATTCAGCACTGTCCGCCATTTCTAAGCGGACACAAGGGGAAGATTCCGGGCAGATGGACAAAAGTGTAATATGGACAGCAGTGCAGAGCAAAGGCTGAAATATGCCATGACCCGCATGAAGAAAAGACCCTGCATACATCAGTGGACTGATATGATGACTTGAGACTCAAAGAAATAACATGTGATTGAAGTAATTACATTTGATTGCATGAGACTTTCAGCAGAGATTTTATAGGATGAACCATAAGTACAGCCATAGATGATTTATTGGAGCGCAAAGCGAAGGTTCATAAGATAATTTGAAATTGCTCACATCAATTCTTCCTTATACACTACACTATTATTTGTTATATTATTTTGTAAATGTGTGTACACATTCATTCTATAATATAATATAATATAATATAATATAATATAATATAATATAATATAATATAATATAATATAATATTTAATTCATATAAATTATTAATTTATATTTAATTTTGATATATTTTAGCATATTACATAATTGTTATAAAATAATATTATAATAATATAATAATATGCATTATTATATATTGTTGTTAAATAATCCTAATACTAATCATAATAATAATAATAAATATAGCTGCAAGCAGCAATTACAGGGCCAAGAACTACAGGGCCAAGCATCAGACCAACTGCAGAAATTAGTAATTGAAGCCATTTTAGGATGATTTTACTCCAAACGGCTGAAAAATCATAAATACAACCTCTAGTAATATGATTTATTGGCTTATCACGTTTGGCCAATAGGTGGCGCTATTATCAAATCAATGTGGTGTGTTCTGTGTGAGTTGACAATGGCACACACAAAGTTTGGTGTCAATATGCCAAAGCATTTCAGAGATACAGCCTCAAGTGTCATTTTGGCATCATGCCTCAAATTTTTGTCAGCATGGTCTGAAGATGATATGATTCGATTTTGGTTTAAATCGGACCAACGGTCTAGGAGGAGTTCGAAAAAGTAGGTTTTAAAGAAAATCAAAATGGCGGACAGGAAGTTTGGCTGACTATGGCAACATTGGTATCACCGTTCTCAGCATGACCCAAGGAATCTATTAATTCCAGTCTCATTACAATGGGCAAAATTCACAGAAGGCTATTAGCATTTATTTGACATTTCATTATAACTTTTGACCACAAGGCGGCACTGTCTCAAAACGTCTTGAGTACATTCAGGTCATGGTATCGATGGTACATACAAAGTTTCGTAATTTTACACCAATGCATTTGTAAAATATAGCATTTTATATCATAATACTCTATTGTAGTCAATGGCAATTTCATGTTTTGTTCAAGTATAGCGCCACCTAGAGGCACAATCCCACCATGTGTGTCCTTAGAGTGTGCTCCATACATATGCGTATCAAATTTGGTGAAAATTAGTTATAGACATTTTTATATATGCAAAGAAAAAAATGACTGATGGCAGACTTTGTTTGCATTTGTGTGCCCCTTACTATCAAAATATTGGCAATTGGGCAATAATATATTGCCTGCACAGCAACCATATGAAACCATAATGCAAAATCTGGAATTTTTGGTATCGCTGGACTCGGTAAGGATTCAGGAGCTTAAAAAGGTGACTCCCGTAAAAATAAGTCAACCACACCCAAAGTTATAAGCATGTGAATATTTGATTTTACCACTAGGTGGCGCTGGCTCGAAACTTCTCAGGCTCCTCCAAGGCATCGTGCTGATGACCCATACCAAGTTTCCCAACGATACGTCAATGCGTTCGGAAAATATAGCATTTTAGTACAAGATTAAAAATGGCTGACATGGGAAAATTGGGTATCAGTCGACCCGGCATGATGCACCGAATCTAAAGAGACCAGTTTTTGCCAAACCATTCAGAAGTTATACGCAAAAATATGATTTTTTCATATCTCCTAACCACTAGGAGGAACAGTGCCGAAACACTGCAGGTAGTCTCAAGTCATGCTTGTTATAACACACACCAAGTTTGGTCTCAATACGCCAAACTCTTGAGTAGATATAGCCTCAGATAAATTTTTGCATGCTCTTCGTAGAATTCGTGCGCACATTATTCAAGAACGGTTTGAATAATCGACTTGAATTCCATAACTTTCAGCCAGAATGGATGGTAGATGATCTGATCCAATTTAGCTGAAAATCGAACGAACCGTCTAGGACGAGTTCGAAAAAGTATGTTTTACGAACAAATAAATATAGCAAAAAAACAACAACTAAACCTTCTGATTATAACATTTTATTTGTATTTATTAAGCTCATTCGACTCGACATGAGCCAAGGATTCAGAGGAAAAAAATATTTTCCTTCTGAACCTTACGGTTCAAAAGTTATTAGCATAAACATCAGTGAAACTTTGGACAAATGGAGGCGCTAGAGAGTTTGAGTTAGAGACTCCAAATTTGCTATGGTTGATTTTGGGACTGTCCTCTATCAGTGTGCCAAATTTCACAACTTTCTCACAAGCGGTTCAATAGGCTAAGACACACTGGCGGAAGAATAATAATAATAACGCCAACAAAAACAATCGGTGCCATCGCACCTTTGGTGCTAATAATTATTATTATAATTTATTATGCAGGAATAAAATATACATAGTTTTTATTCATTTATAATATGTATATATATATATATCTCTGTACATATCTCTTATATATATGAGATATAAACAGGGATGATTGATATATACAGAGATGATAGACAGACAGACAGACAGAGACAGACAGACAGACAGACAGACAGACAGACAGATATACAGACAGACAGACAGACAGACAGACAGACAGACAGACAGACAGACAGACAGACAGACAGACAGACAGACAGACAGACAGACAGACAGACAGACAGACAGACAGACAGACAGATAGACAGACAGACAGACAGACAGACAGACAGACAGACAGACAGACAGATAGACAGACAGACAGATAGACAGATAGACAGACAGATATACAGACAGACAGACAGACAGACAGATAGACAGACAGATAGATAGACAGACAGACAGACAGACAGACAGACAGACAGACAGACAGACAGACAGACAGACAGACAGACAGACAGACAGACAGACAGACAGACAGACAGACAGACAGACAGACATACAGACAGATCAGAGACAGATAGACAGACAGACAGACAGACAGACAGACAGACAGATAGACAGACAGACAGACAGACAGACAGATAGACAGACAGACATACAGACAGACAGACAGACAGACAGACAGACAGACAGACAGACAGACAGACAGACAGACAGACAGACAGACAGATAGATAGTATTAATAATACTATATATGTACTATAATATAAATATGTATTTTATTTAAATATGTATTTTTTTACGTCTATTAGAGTATATTGGTAAAGTATACAATAAAAAAGGTTTGTTGAGTCTATTTTAAACATAAAACAAAATAGGATGCGTTTATAAACATGAAACAGTTTCACATAAGCCAAATCCAGCACAATGAAACGACGTCTCCAGAGATTATAGTTAAAGACGATACTCTTTCATATGATTCTGTTAGATTTTAAGGCCATGACACGCCGTATATAGGTCATGATCTGAATGGATGTGGTTGTGTGATTACACCCATATGCAGTAGACTACCCTGCTTTAAAATGTGAGGTCAAAGTGTCACAGACTCATACTGAAAATCGGTATGGCAGTAGTGTTCATTAACTCTTATAAACTTGAGTTCACTACATGTGGGTGGAACAAACTGCTGTCAGCACAAGGTCATGAATGTTTCCCGAACTATTTCCTCTGTCGGAAGCTGTAAAATTGATTTTTTTGCTTTATTTATTTTTTCCTCCCTTATCCATCCGATGTGCCACTCAGCATGTTTTAACCATTTATTTAGTTTCACCCACAATACGTTGTATTTTCTAAATATGGCTATTTGAACTCGGCTCCATCTTCGTTCCATTTACATCAGCTTTCCCATTCAGTCATTCTTCTCTATTTAGTCGCTCTCCAAAACTTGAAAGCCGTTGTCGAAGAGAAATGTGGTTTAGATAGCAGTGCTTTGCTTTTAAGTTTCTGCAGAAAATGTGCAACACCTTGTGCTGACCGAGTATGTCCATAACTGCTAATAAAAGGAAAAACACATGCTGGCTCCTCTGAAGAATTATAAAAAACTCCAGCCATTCAAGGCCTCTACGAAGCAGCTTTTAATTAAAACCACTTGTTCCCGAACTTGTACTTAATGTTTCCCATTAGTCATGTTTGAGGGATTACAGACAGCTCCAATGAAAGTCAAGGATTAAATGGAAAATGCAGATGTGCGAACAATGCAGCTTGTTTTATTGTGATCAATGTCGTTTAGTAAGTTATAAAAAATTAACTGGGTTTGACAAGGTTTCCTAATTTCTGTTCAATTAATGTTGACTTTGCTTTTTGAAGGGGTTACTCGGGTCTGCGAGAGAGGGGATTGAGTTCAAGTACCTCCATGTAATGAAAAAGTTTGATTTTCTTATTTCTCTTTATTTGATATATTCAATTTGTTAAAATTACACCTTAGACCCATTCTGTTAAAACTGAAATTAATATATTTCTTGATGATTTCATATGAAAGAAACAAAGTTTACAAAGAAGTCTACTTTAGACATTCTACTAATTATACGTAGTTTGCAACTACATGTCAACTACATGTCAACTAGCAGTCATTTGAGTATTAGTAGACTGTCTGCTTATTATTTGCTTACACTTTATTTTGATTGTCCCCAACACACATTCTACATGTCGACATATTCTACTAACCCTAAACATAGTGATAACCTAACAGTCTACTAATACTCTACTAGTCTAATGAGAGTTAAATGATGTGCAGTTGCAAGTTACTTATAGTTAGTAGAATGAAAGTAGACTATAAAATATAGTGTAACTAGATCAATGCTATTTTTTTATTTTTTAATTTAATTTAATTTAACAGCCTGATCTCCTTGTTTACATGTAGTACGTAACATTTACAGATACAAAGCATAGCAGTTTTGTAATATGTTTTGATTGATGCTGAAACATACAATTAGGACATAATGAAACTTTTCAACTGTAAACATTATGTATTCACAGCTAAACAATGTAAAATATTGACAAATATTCTATATCCTAAAGATATTTGTATAGATGCACTTTTATAATTTTCTTTGAAATATGAATTCGATTTATAAATCCTTTAAACCTACCACTAGATGGAAATGTAACCATTTTATAGAGTATAAA
Source organism: Ptychobarbus kaznakovi (assembly GCA_027422405.1). Classification (NCBI taxonomy): domain Eukaryota; kingdom Metazoa; phylum Chordata; class Actinopteri; order Cypriniformes; family Cyprinidae; genus Ptychobarbus; species Ptychobarbus kaznakovi. The sequence goes on from CM049798.1 coordinate 29,797,483, forward strand.
AATGCAACACAGAAATATGCAGGAAAATTAATTTTAGTAGCAATATAGCATACTTTTTTAATAGATTTGCTAATCCCACTCCTACCTCTAAACCTAACTATAACCATTTCCTAAAAATACAGTATGTACAGTACACAAAATCATGTAGTGATGCAACAGAAGAACCATTTTTGGCTCCCCAAAGAAGCTTTCAATGAACAGATTTTAAACAACTAAGAGCTAAATTTTTTCCACTATAAAGGAGCTTTTGCACAATGGAAGGTTCCGTGGATGTTCATGGAACCTTCAATGCCAATAAAGAACCTTTATTTTTAAGAGTGAAAGGAAATAGTTTTGAATTGCTCTCAGGGGCTTGAATTCCATTCCTACTCTATTCACATTTAAGATGCTCGGTGACCTTTGACACTTGGGATCTCCCTGTCGTGCGGATATCCCTGTTGCTCTGCAAATGTTTAAAGGGCAAGGTGAGTCTTGACGTCTTGGCCCAGTCCATCATTACACCAGTGCCCTTGGCTGGAGCATCATGTCCACACATGCTGAACTTGGCAGAGGATCAGTGAGTTGGAAGCGCATGCCTGTACATTAATTATGCCTCTCACGTACCCACCACTGCGCTAGGTGTATGTCTTTAATTATATACCCCGAGTTTGACCTCTTAGCAACGGAGTGCTTGTTTTCCTCTAAAGTTTTGAGCGGCCCCTCTGAGATTGGTAGAACGTGCGTGAAGCGATGCATCAACAGTGTGTTTTGCTGATTAAAATGCGGAGAGGTATTATTCAACATAAGCGCGTCGGGTGAACTCATCTCAGGAGTGAAATAAGTGAGTAAAATAAGTTGGAGATGAACTGTAATTCATTTTTAGACTAGAATGTGTGCCAGGCATGGGAGAAAAAATGCAAGTGATGTGTAATGGGTTACTGGTATTATTATTATGATGAAACTTTACAGAGAAAACGATGAGAAATTTATTGCGCTGACACTTCTAATTAATGTGTTGTTTGTGCTCTTTAAAGCATCCCAACTCTGCAATCACAACGGAGGCTGATTTGTGAGGCTAGGAAGAGAAAAGTGTGTGGAGTTGGGGGGGTTGAGAAGAAAAATGAATCTGCACGACGGTTCTCAGTACAAGGTATGAAAGTGATTATTTTTGCTTTTCAAGATTTGGGCATATTTATGGGGCATTACTGTAGAAGTGGGCTGTTTAATGTTATTTGCAGAGAGCACACATTGTTTTCATCAAGAACATGAGAAGCGGAGGGCACGGCTGAGAGAGATGTGACCTCAACGCTATAGTGTGCAGCTTGACTCATCCGATGGGGCCTCAACAGTTGTTAAGCTACACGCAATTAATAATGGAAGCAGGTCTGAAAGTTGACAACTCCTTGAATCGCCGTTTGTCTGGGATCTTTTGTGAAACGCAGCTGGAGGCACGAGTACAACCCAGGGTTATTATCACTAACTAAAATCATACAAAATCATTTTCATTTTACGAAAAAAATTATAATAAAATTAAACACTTTTAATTATAGCTAGTTGCCTAGGCCTAAAAAAAAACTATTTTTTGTTTAGTTTAAATCAAAGTACTAAAATATTTCAAGATAATTAAACTAAAAACAAAAACCAAAACATCAATAAAATCTATATAGACATATGTATGCATAATTATAGACACAAAAAATAAAAAAAATTTTTTAAGTTCAACTTAAAGTTGAAGTATGTTTGTTAAGACCGACGTGTTTTTTTTTTTTTGTTGCACTTTGTTTTTGATTCTCTCTCTCTCTTTCCTGCACTGGCTGTCATTTGATAGGTTTACTATCTATTTATTTGAACTAAATTAACTGCAATAAAAAACTAAAACATAATGAAAAAGTATATAGATATATTAAAAAAATAAAATTACAACAGCACTCAACAAAACTACTAAACCTTCAACCAAAATTAAAATGAAAACAGAACACTAAAATCAAAATAAAATCTATTACCAGAAAAAAATGCATTAATTGAAATTAGTAACATTATGTGAAATCATGTGATTTAATTGTGTTTATTTTTGAGCTTGAAATACAAAAAAAACCCAACTAAAACTACAATCTAAAACTTACAAAAAACTGTATAAACATGTTTAAATAAATGAATAAACTGTAACAAAAAACAACAACATGAAAATAAAACTATAATAGTATACCAATGCTAAATAAATGGTGCTATATAGCACTAAAAATTATTATTTGGCTCGTAATCATAGGGGAACCACTTTTGGTGCTATATAGCACCATATCTTGGTGCTTCAGTGGTTCCTCAGGTTCTTTGGTGACTCACCGCTACCATCAGAATGTTAAGCTCCTGTTTGTTCTTCACTTTCTTCAGCGTTCTTTGGCATGACTGAGGGGCTATATAGCACCGCTACCATATACAGAACCTGTTAAGACCCTTTAAAGGTTCTTTACGAGCCAAAGAACCACTGTTGGTGCTGTTCAGCACCATTTTTGTTGAGAAAATACAAAGCAATATATGGTTCTACATAGCACCATTTGACAAAGGTGCTTTAAAGATATGGTGCTATATAGCACCAAAAGTGGTTCCCCTATGATTACGAGCCAAGAACCAGTTTTAGTGCTATATAGCACCACTTGTTTTAGAGTGATAACCCCTGGTCAAAGATACTGCATGATATGAATGACATAGCTAACACTGTCTGACATTGTCAAAGAAAGAAAGAAAGAAAGAAAGAAAGAAAGAAAGAAAGAAAGAAAGAAAGAAAGAAAGAAAGAAAGAAAGAAAGAATGCAGTGGTTACGCTATGCTGCAGCATGCAGACAATGGATTGTGTGGAATGGAAATTAAACTTGGTCGTACAATAAAAACAATTATTCCACAGCTCTGATGGAGCCAAGACGTGCTGAGCGTTTGCAAAATGAGTGTCTTTCACATCAGTGACTCGTAAATCATTTAAATGCATTCTTCAAGAAGAATTTTGGAATGTACCGTCAGATACTTGGACGGTACCGTGTGTTACGTCCCATCGTCCTCGGCTCAGGTTGAAGGGGTTAGGTGTGTGGAACAGATTGGGGGAAAAAAAATGTCTCATGTTATATTGGTCTGTACAATAGGCTGTGTAGATGACAGGGGTGGAAAAGCCGGGTTCTTTTTTGCCAGCTTGACTCCAGAGCAAAGAGTAAGTGCTGACTCGCGGGACCCACTTACAACTAAGACATGGTGTGCTTTCATCCCATCTGGCTGAATGGCGAAATAAATAAAAAGAATGGAAAATGGCTGCTCTCTGGGCTGTACCCCTGCTCCCCGGCTCTTTGTTAAAACCCTATCTCCGCTGCTCCATTGCCCCCAGCTACATTAAATCCCATTAAATTCACCTTCATTAAAGCAGCCCCTCTCTCCTCCTTGCTGTGGCCCCTAATGTGGGTCCTCTCAAGGACAGAGCCTTAATGAGGGTAGACTGAATTTAACCTTGAAGAGTGCAGGTTTTCATTTCAAAATCAATAACTTATGCTTCAAACCACTACTAGATCCAGGCTATAATTTTCAGGCATTAATTGCACAGCTTATGTTTCTCCTCCAAAACTGTATTGCCAAAATGTCATTTAACTTGAAACTGCACCGAGCGTTTATGCTTTTTTTGGAAATCCTACCATCTCGCTCGTGACCGTTGGCGATCTACAGCTCGCATGTTTTCTTTATCAGCCAGTCTTTGTGCGTACACACAGCGTGCTTGTTCTGGCTGGACGGCGGGGCAGATGGGATTTCAAAGGGTCGCTCCACTATGTATAAATAATTAGGCAACGGGAACGTTTTCCAAAGCAAAGGCAGAAAGTCGCAGCACGGACTTTGCTCGGGCCCTCGTGAAATTGCAGGGCAGTGTCGTCATACTCGGCCGAGAGACTTCCATTTGAGTTATTTGATTAGCACTCGGTCAAGAGGAAGTGGAAAATGGGGAATTATGAGAAGAGATTTGAACATGATGGGAAAGACAAGAGCGGAAAAAAGGCGGAACACCTGAGATAAAGGAAGAAGTTCACACTTCATTTTCCCTTTTTAACCACTTTCTATACATTCGTCTCCCCCGCTTGTCATCGCGGAGGTCCCATGAAATGTATTAATTTGTCCTGCGGTGATAATTTCTACTCGACATATTCATAATGTGAAATATTGGATCTCGTCCTAAGTTGGGGTGGGGGGAGGGAGTGATTGTGGCAGCTTAATTTTTTAATCAAATCCTCCCTTTAATGGAGCTTTATTAAATTACATAGCTCATACTGGGGGAGTGGAGCGCCGCTGCTATGGTGTAAAAAGAGCCTTTTAGGATAATTAAATAAAATTAATAAAAACCCAAAGCCGAGTGGGAAGTCAAGAGAATGGGAAGGAGGGAAACCCAGCGGCCACATCTACGCTCAGATTCATTCTGACTGGTTTGGGTCCTTGGGAATGCACCATGACATATTAGCACAGTGGGGGAGGCTTCTTGAATTAAGAATATGTCACTTTTTCCATCATAAGAGTGAGCAATGTGCTCGCTTATGCAAATCAGGGTAAAGGAGGATTCGATTTCTTATAGAATGCACACTGAAGGCTGATATATTGAAATCTAAGGCTGCATCCTTGCTGAATGCTTATCAATCTTATTTTTCTAAATCTAGATTATTGTATAGCCTACTTCGATCAAAGACCTGTAATGTTGCCTGGAGGCTAAACAAAGCAGAGAATTCTGGACCTTTTTATTGGCACCGTGACACCATAAATATCGTCGTACAGATTGTTGTCATAATGTGTACTAATGTAATGTTTTAAAACTCATTATGTGTGTGACTGTTGGTTTTATCCGTGTACGTGTGTTGACAGATATTTGGCACAGATGATGCATGTGAACAGCTTAATTGAGCATGTAACAGGGCTAATTGGAGCAGTGATGTATTGCTATTGTTACAAAAATCCCACAGGGCCTCTGTTTGTCCTCGCTGGCTTGACAGTCGATTGGCATTGCCTCGCTTTATGAAGCAAGCTTCTTTTTTTTACCTTAGTGAGGCTCATGTCATTTACATCATATGAATAGTTATGAATACATTATTGTATTTTAAATGGTAGAAAAAACAGTTTTGGACCTCAAAATAAAGCACTTGTCCTCTGTACATGGCTGTGGGGCCAAGCAGTTTTGTGGTGCTTTAAATTCTATTTAATTAAATAAAAAACAATTATTGCCACATACAAGGTGTAATTGTTCAAATAACATATGTTTAATTTTAAAATATGAAAAATCATAACCCTAAAATGTTTTTCAAGTGTAATATTTCTGTAAAGGCTATAGGGACAGAAAAATGGACCCTAATAGAACATTATGCTAATTTGCCCGTTATAGATTAACTAACATGATATATAAAGGTGCAAAATGCATTTACTTACAGTTTAATTACTGGGAATATTTCGAATAGCCTAAAAAAGAAAAAAATATTAAAACATTAGCCTACTGGTGTGTTAACCCCCACCCCACCTCCTGTGCCCCCTCAAAAATAATAAGTGCAGACGCCCCGATAACGCCGTTATTCCCATCACTGCTCACGGGACATTTAACTTTGAAAATGGAAGAAACATAATACTGTATCATTGTGCAGAAATGTTGCCACAGGCATATTAAGCAAATGTGATATAACTATAATAATTCAAGCAGAATGACTCTGGCTGTAGATGTAGACAGCGTGATCACTTTTTACAATTCAAATTGGAGTAAAAGTCAATGTACTTTTAACATTTCATCTATTAACTGAAGTAAAACATGGTGACATGGCATGTTTAGCCAAGACCAGTCGCATTTTCCCATGAGACCAAGTTGTGCAAACCCTACTGTGATTTTAGGCAAATTTGATTCCAAAGGCCTTCAAGAACTGCACGGGCATTAGCCAGTTTTGTTAAATTTAATGCCAACATATGAAAATAATATGGGAAATAATAGTGAAAACCCCAAGTGTGGCCTTCATTATGTTGTGGGGATCTTGTGTTGTTGCCTATGATCACATTCCTGGTGATAAGGGTTTGAGGTTCAAGGCACAATGAGGCTAAAACGTTACACACACACACACACACACACACACACACACACACACACACACACACACACACACACACACACACACACACACACACACACACACACACACACACACACACACACACACACACACACACACACACACACACACACACACACACACACACACACACACACGTTGGTTTTTATGGTTTACGGGGACTCTCCATAGGCGTTATTGTTTTATACTGTACAAACTGTATGTGCTATTGCCCTACACCTACCCTACCTACCCTAAACTTAGCCCTCACAGGAGACTTGGTGCATTTCTACTTCCCCCCCAAAACACTCACTCTGTATGATTTATAAGCATTTTGAATTATGGGGAAACTGAAAATGTCCTCATAAATCACCTTCTCCTTGTAATACCTATGTCTTACCCATGTCATTATACAAATTTGTGTGCTCATAAACACATACACACACACACACACACACGCGTGAATGTTGCTAGCATCTAGGTGCTTACGATGTGTGCTAACCTGTTCTCAACTCATTCGATCTCTCTTTTTTTCTCCTCACAGGAGTGAGCAGGGACACGGGTTACAGTGGGGTCTTGTTTGATTAGTTCACAAGCAGTATAGAATGAAGAGCACCCACTGTGATGTGGAGGACCTGGCCTGAAGGCCCTCACAGACTATCTAAGGTTGAAAGGCACATTTAAAGTAATTAACCACGCATTGCTATACAAGGCTACTGGTGTTGCTACTGCTGTGTGTTTCATGCCTGGTATATCTTGCCCCAAAGCACAAAAACTGCAATAAAAAACACGGATTCAAATAAGGAAAAACAGGCACTAGATGCAGAACATGAGGCCTAGGAACTTTTTCTAAAATGTTAAATGCATTGGTTCACAGCAGATCTGTTCTGACAGGGCTGCAGATAGCAGGGAAAAATTATGCAAAATGTATACATGAAAATGTAACTAACCATATTGCCACGCATTGAGAATGAATGAATGAATGAATAAATAAATAACCACTTTTAAAAGGATTCACAGCAGGTCTGGTTTGATATGTTTGGAGAAAAACTATGCAAAATGCAAATTTGAAAATGCAATTAACATTTGTCATGCACTGTAAAAATAATATAAATGGTATTTTAAAATAAAATACAAATGTAATTAAATTACATATCAGCTTTTAAAAGGATTCACAGCACATCTGTTCTGATGAAGATAGGGTTGGAGATAGCAGGAGAAAGCAATGCTAAATGCATATATGAAACTGCAGCTAACCACATAGTTATGCATTGTAAAAAAAATAAATTTTCCAATATTATATATTTTTTATATTTATTTGCAATTTTATCCAAAAGTTACCATATCTTTTTAATCGTTGTTCTCTTCCTGTCGAACCCACATGTTGGTGCTATGAGCCACACAGGAACATCATTTGTAATTTCTCTAACCCTATTCTTGCTTCTGAATCAAAAATTGTTGTATCTTTTTCAATACAGGTATATAGAGAGTAAATAAGGCAGAAAAATACAACACATTTTTATTATTATTATTGGTTATTTATAATAAAATGTTCAAATGGTAATGTATGTATGTATCAGCCAAATAAAACCACAACAAATCCTCGTGTGTTTGCAAATGCTAAAATGGCTGATTTGTTGCAATCAAAAATTGTCACAACGGCAAATTCCCTTTATCCTTCCTTTATCCTTAAAAAATGTGAACAAATCTATATCTATAAAACTGGTTGTATTTGGTACTGTGTTGTGTCACCACTTGATGTCCAATGCAAAATCTAGGCCCTGAAGCAAAACCAGCTGTAAAGCACTGATCTGTTTCACAACCTCTTTTTACTGACTAACCCCCAGTCTTACACAGTGCTAACATATACTTTGTACAGCTCAGTGTCCCCAGGTTTGGATGAATCAACCTGTTTTGTTCAGTTTCTGTGGTAAACATTATCGCTGGATGAACTGAAGTATTTTAAGTGTGATAACATTAAACCTTACCGCAGCTGAGATCATCTTCCCCCACTCTCAAAAAGACACGTTACGCTCATATTTCAGATCTCGGAGGATAATGTCAGAGATTAGCGTGAAACTCAACTGATCCTCCCTCAACTCTAGATGTTGCATCAAGTTATAGAGTTACAATGGCTCTCAAAGCTGGAGAAAGGATTTATGCATCCCTTTTTCTTGGATGATGGAAAACCAAAGCACCCTGTGCTCGTTTAAACTGTTATGTGACGTTTAAAGGCAATTAAATAACATTGGAAGTTTCATGTTGGGTGATTTTGTAAACTGCAGTGTTATAAACGGGTGTACGGTTACAGAAATGCAATGCAGTAACCATACGGACCCACTATATCCTTGACTATTTTTGGTCTGGGCTTCTTGTTGCCTTGATGTACTATCCACTGCTTGTCATTCCTGGTAAGAGCTGTAAAGTTACACATAGCGAACTTGACGATGGCTTTGGAGAAGAGTGCCAGACACTTTTATGTCTCTCTATCCATTGAACTTTTTAATGCACTGATATTTTTCTCTCGCCGTTACCCCACTGGCTGTGTGCTTTAATTAGATTACACTCAAGGAATCACTGTGGTTCAGAATGCCAATTTGTGTCCCAGACTGTGTAAAATTTGCTTTTCCACTTGCTGTCAAACAGAGCAGGTGAGAGCAGACGAGGTCCTCAGGCAGGAAGAAGAACTGACGACTCTTTATACGCTTTACTCTCGTCCTTTCAATCTCTCTGCCTCTCTCTCTTTCTCATTTCCTTGGTCTCTTTGCTCGGTCCCTCTCTAAAAACTTTATACATGAGAGGTTGAACCTATTATTCAGAAGTCTAAAATAAAAAAATATATAAAACAGTACTTGAGATGATTTGATATATAGTAAAACTGCTTAATTTTATTTTGCGTGATTTCTGAATGCTTGAGATTATAAAATCAATCAGACAACTGTATTACTGCCATAGGTAACTGTCTAGAGTTACAATTTGGTAAATAATACAATTTAATTACAATGAATTTATTTATTTACTTTTATATTTGATTTGTCATGAATCTGGTTACCATTACACCACATGGACTCTTGCACCACACTACAGCTGCACATCCCTCCACCTCAGACTACAACTCCCATCATTCACTGCACTTACGACACACACATTCCCATCCACCATTGCACCAATCACACAGCTGTCACCAATCACTCATTAGCCCTGATTGTCTCACCACACCTGCACCTCATTCACACACGCACACTTCCATGCACTCACGGCGAAGTCTTGTTCTTGCCCCGGCTGACATTTCTGAGCATTATTCATCCTGCTATTTGTTATCTCTGTGTTTGACCCCGGACTGCCCGACCTTGGAACTCTGAACCTGTGCCTGTGACCCCGACTTCTGCCTGGTATTGTTTACGTCTCTGCCCTGCCTCTGATATTCCTGTTTTTGCCCGCTGACCTTTGCCTGTTTGATTCTGTCTATTAAACATCTTACTGCACATGGATCCACACGCCTTTGACCAGTCATTACATGATTAAAGTTCTATTTTGACCCATATATTAGGTGTTTTCTTTTTTACTTCCATAATATTTGAGGGAGGGGCACAGCAATACAATCCTGCTTAGGGCACATTTGGCCAGCAGCGGCCCTAATAAAAATGTCTCCACGATCTGCTTTGGAAGAAATATCGTTGTATCGTGCTACAGCACACATTCTATCAACTGCAGTTCTGGTGCCGCCGTATCAATATACTGTACAGCGCCACAAACATTCACATCAGTAAGAAGATATTTTGAAGAATGTGGGTAACCAAACAGTTGCTGGTCCACATTGACTTTGATATAGTAGGGAACACTGTGGACCAGCAACTGTTTGGTTTTCCACGGTGGTGTTGTCTAGTTTTTTGTAGTGAGTATACTGTGATTTTTTTCCTTCCCATACTCATCCGTACCAGAGCAGCCTCTCATAAGCACCACCACACTTTCTAAACAGGGCTCTATGCTTACTTTTATTTTTAGGAGCTCTTGTGCTGCTATTTAAAAAGTTAGGGGCACAGTAAAAAAAATTCAGGAGCACCTTCTCCTCAATAACAAAAATTTGCCTTCCCATTACAAAGTAATATTGGACTCCTTAAAGTGATTTACAGGGGCATTTTTTTTTTTACTTTATTTGAAGTGTTACCTTTCATGTCAAAAAATCAAAAAAGCTTTTCTTTTCAAAATGTCGAATTAAAACTATGCAATATACGAATAGATTACCGATCAAATAAAATTATTAACAAAATGTATTTGCACTACAGAAGAGGCACAGAAGAACACAAAAGTGGCTTGTAGGTATTTACAGATTTAATGAGGCTCAGAGGTGCCACGAGTGCAAATCAACTTCATAAATTCATGTTGAGATTAATGTTTTAAATATAAAATGTTGAATATAGAAATATTCAATGATTTAAATAACTGAAATTATACTTTAAAAATTAAACTAAGACTGCCGTTAGGTGGCGGCAAGTTACTGATTTTATCACTGAATCATTCATTCAATTGATTCGGTCGAACAGCTGATTCATTCGGGAACAAAGCAATTCCCTGCGTCCCAGTGTGCATAATATACACCCTATCTGCCCCAAATAGTATTAAAAATTACTAATATTACATTTAGGGTGGATAGTATGCACATTGGGACTCAGCCAGTGACTGTCTTTATGAATGAATAATTGAATTGATAATTTAGCGCAGATTCATTCATAAATGAAAAAATGCTGTGTTTGAATGAAGATGTGCAGCGGCTCAGTTGTGAGTTTATTTGAAACTATTTAGTTGACGAAATAGAGCTAAATCATGCAATTCTGTTTATAGTCAGACAATGTATATCACTAAATATCAACTTTTTTGTTTATTGAAATCACTACACTCTAAAAAAACACTGGGTTAAAAACAACCCAATTTGGGTTGTTTTTAACCCAGGGCATGGGTAAAATATAGGACAGAACACATTTGGGGTTAATTTTACCCAGTAAATTGTGTTATTTATTTAAACCATCATAAAGAGTTTATTTAACTCAGCTAATGGGTTGATTCGTTTGTATTATAATACTAGCTTTTCTTTACTTTATGCATAAAAAATGTTTACAGATTAACTTAAATCCTCTAAACTTTGTAAAATACTCCACAACCACTGGTTTATGTGATAACTTCCATTATTTTCTTTCTTTATTTCTCATTTACAAAATGTTTATCTAGTTTTTATGTAAGCTATAGACACATTGCCAATTTAATCTTCTTTAACAAACATTAGAAGTAAAGATTAAACATTAAACAGACGTAATTCACGAGTAAATCGACCACTCTGTAATTCTGTTTCCACCGTGACGGCGCTGGCTCTCGTGTCCGAGCCGGAGTCGTGTTCGACGGGAACTGCTCACGGATAAGACCGCCGCCCTGCGCTTCACTCATGGATGAAATGTACTGCGATTGCCTTCACACTTCAGCCTGCCCAAAAACAAACAGTAAACACTCTGAGGACATATTTTAACATCCAAAGTATTTGCTGTATCTTTATAAAAATAATCGTTTATTTAATGCAAAGAATCAGACTCTTCATCACGCAATAAGACCGACCCGACACACGAGCAGCATTTGTTTAGTGATTCACACGCGCGCCTGTATGTTTCTCTGCATAAAATGACGCGCACAGCGATATCTTTTACAATTAACGATTTTTATCAATACAATTAAATGTACACAAACCTGTATACCGAAGAAATGCTTCATTCGATGGCGCTTAGAACTGCTCTCTCCAGAATACGACGCAAAATCCCCGCGATAAATAACCCAACCGCTGGGTTACTCTAACTCAGGATCTGAGTATCACTAAAAAACTACCCAAACATTGAAAAAATAACCCAAAATAAATTACCCAAAAGGCTCAACCCAGCATTTGGGTTAAAAATATAACCCAGGATTTTTTAGAGTGTAGGGATGGGTACCGAAACCCGGTACTTAATCGGTCCCGGGGCTAAATTATGAAAGACTGGAGTAACATAAGCTTTGACGTTAACGGTTCTGCTATAGGTACTGGAGAAATTAAGAAAACACACATACATTTATTATAGCTATATATACACATTATCTTGCAAATTCTATCTTGCCAGAGTCACCAGCTGTTTTTATATACATTAATATTCAAACATTTGTCTATGATGCATTTTTGCTATTTGCAATTCAGAAGCGAGATCGCGCTCATGCGGAGGAGCTTCAGCACGCGCAACATGAAAGCCGTTTAATTATGATAGAAGAGAGAACTAAACATTCAAACACTGCTTACACTTTAGGTCTGTGGCTGTGGCTGCTAATTTTATTTTTTTATTTCGATTTTGGCTTCTAAGCATTATAGCCGCGTTTATTCTTTCCCTTCACAGCAGTAGGCCACACGTTCGTTCCTCCCTAAAACCCAAACTTAACGTCAGAAGCAGCTCAATCGGTGATTGTTGTAAAATGCCGTCTTTAATGTTGCTAAATAATAAAACGTTGAAAGCACAGTCCGCACAAGAGACGCTGTTCCCCAGGCTGAAGTGTGTGTGTGTGTGTGTGGCTGCGCAAATTACACTTTGAGCTTCGGCGCATCGAAACGATCAAATACACACAAAATATGTCAAAATGGCCAGCTTGGAGATTATTCAATTAATCACAGTTTATGTCTTAAGTGGATGAGAAAGGTTGGGAGAAAATAGAGTTGGTGTTTGGTGATTAATTTTTGGCTCAAGGTCTGCATTTAAAGTCACACCAGAGGTGTTCAGCTGGGATTAGGACTTGGCTTTCTGCAGACAAATTCTTCCACACTGACTGAATCATCATTTCTCTTTGATCCTTGCATTATATATATATATATATATATATATATGTGTGTGTATGTATGTGTGTATGTATATGTATATGTATGTGTGGGGTTTAGTTAACAATAACAACACTGATATAGGCCCATGCATGTATAAGTATAGGCCATGAAAAATAATAAAATCTCTGTTATCTGCCTTGTGAGTTCACCACAACAATACTTCTCAGACTGGTGCACAGCATTAAAATAAAGCTGCCATTCTATTCTGGATAAATGCCAGGGAAGAAAATGTCCCAAAAAACATGAAATATCATTATTACTCTAGAACATGTTGCTTCCAATAACAATCTGACTTTTTATTTAGTCTGTCACAAATCTATAATTTACATTGAAAATATAGTCAGTGTGTTTGAAGAGATGGACCAAGGAAAGCAAAGGAGAAGTGAACAGCTGTGGGTGATTAGAGGAGGCCTTGAGATGGCCAGGGATTCAAAGTAAACATGGACCCTTTCCACAGTCAACAACATTTACAAATGTAGAAGAAGGAAGCTACTGAATTTGTGAAGAATGTGCGGCAGAAATTGGAAGCATGGAGGCATGAAGGCAACAGATGGTGAAAATTAAATCCATGCAGCCGAGCGGCTAAGAGGACTGAGAGTTTATTCTTCTAACGGTGGACCTTGCCGTGCTTGCAGGGCAGGGGAAGACTGTTCCGGGTCAACACCCACAGGTTTACATCTATCCTCCTCGCTGTCCCGCTGTTCTTTCCACATTCCACGAGGGGAAAAAAGTTTCCTTAAATGGGCATCATCCTTGCCTCTGTAGGCATACTGCAAGACCATCGTACTACATAGCAAAAACCACAATATTGATATCTCGTTCAGAATTTATATTTCTTCATGATATATGCATCTCTTATTTGCACACACACACACGCACGCACGCACGCACGCACACACACACGCACACACGCACACACGCACGCACGCACACACACACACACACACACACACAACCACACACACACACACACACACACACACACACACACACCACACACACACACACACACACACACCACACACACACACACACACACACACACACACACACACACACACACACACACACACACACACACACACACACAATGTATAGCACTATATAATTGAGATACTCATTGAGAGACACACATAACCAGTCTCAAGTAGCACACTTATATTTGTAGCAATAGCTTACAATACATTGTATGGGTCAAAATTATCGATTGTTCATGTTCCATGAAGATATTTGGTAAATATCCTAACATAAATATATCGCTTCATTTTTAAATAATTTTTGATTCAAGCTTTGCTAAGGACTTAATTTGGACAACTTTACGGGCGATTTTCTCAATATTTAGATTTTTTTGCACCCTCAGATTCCAAATCTGTCCTAACAAACCATATATCAATGGAAAGCTTATTTATTCACCCTTCAGATGATGTATAAATCTCTATTTCCCTTATGACTGGTTTTGTGGTCCAGGGTCACGTATATATTATATTATTTAATTTTAAATGTTTAGTTTTGTATTTTAATTTATTAACGTTATTTTTTTTAAAATGTCACTTGAAATATTTTCAGGACAATATTTCATGTGAATTGCTGGCTTAAGAAAGCCTTTAAGAGGCAGACGTTTGCTGTCTAAATCCTGGTTAGCGCTGTAGCTCATGCCCTGGTTAAGCAGTTGGTGCTTGAATAAGTCTTAAATCTATCAAAGCTCTTTCATGCCTGACATCGCCTTGCACAAAGAAGAGTGGTAGGTGGATGACACAAGTGGAAAAATCACAGTGAGGTATTGAACGGTCAGAAGCTGTTCTGGAGCACTTTGTCTGTTTCTCCTCATGTTCCCGAGGCACTTGGAAGCCTCTCCACAAACACAAACCCTGGTCTTTTTTTCCTGTTTACTCAAATGAAACAGGTGTGGATTTGTATTTTCAGTGAGTGAACTATTTTGTCTTCATGGATTGTCTTTATCCATGATGCTACAACAGAAAAAAAACCTGCCATAAATGTCACAAATGATGTGCCCTGATTTGAGAAGGCATTTGATTTGACTTGTAAAATGGTGGGTTAGTCTGGGTGAAAGGAGCTGGGTATTGGCTTTCAAAGCCCGGCACAACTTCAGAGAATCTGGGCTTAACATTTGCTTTTTGTTTAACCCCATTGCTTGAAGCAACGAAATACTGCCTTTCAGAGAGACCGAAACACCTCGTTGATCAGATTTAAAAAAAGCATGGCACACCATTCATTGTCGGTTCATTTCACTCTCAATATTTCAACATCTCACTAATATGCATAGGTCTGTCTTTATAGTGAGTTCAGAGGCGGTTCTGGCGTGCTGTGCCACGCATGTTATCTTAACGCTTGCCTGAGTTCCTTGGATTCAGATTTTGAAATATTTATGGATTATTATGTCAGAAAATGTGAAAGGCATTTTGGAGCTTTTCTGAATTTCTGACGTGATTAATCGCTATTTTTCAAAAGCGGCAGATGATGCAGCCCTTTAACATTTTTTGGGGTTTTATAACATTACATTTGATAACAATTTGCTTAGAAATAGCTGGTCTCCAGGGTAGGGTTGCACCAGCCATTCGTAAGTTCGTAAGTATGTAAAGTTCACGCTATAGATTCTTAGTAACTTCTAGCTAGTTTGTAAGTAACTCTTTACTTTTTTGAATGCATTTGTTCTTAAGACTAAGCGTACCTAGTAGGCCATAAGCTCTCAGTAAAGTAATGCGTAGTCACATTATATGATGTTTACTCTCAATGATCCAATAGCAGCCTTCAAATGTGTGAGCAGAAGTTGCATTGAAATGCTATGAACTTCAGTTTATCCTTGATTCTTGGTCACGTAACAAACAGTAAACATATTTTTCATTTTATTTAACATGCACATCATGGACTGATGTACACAGAGTTGGGCTGTTTTGGTCGGGTTTGTGTCGAAGAGCCGCTAGCAAAGTAATTATGTCAATAAGTGTAAATGTCAATATACTGTATATGACTAAAGGATTGAAGTCTGTCAGGTAAAACAAGAGCTTATTGATGTAGTTCAATCAATCAACCGTGACTCCTTGTCGGAGGCTTCTGTACTTATTTAGTTTATATGTAAAGTTATATTTCAACTAAGTTTAATGGTGCAATGCAAACAAATATTTAGAAGTGCGTAGGGGTGGGAGATATGGAACAAATATAATATCACAATTTTTTTTAGAAATATCACGGTTCACGATTTTATCACGATTCTTTGTCATGTTGGTTTTACTATTTTGCAAGTTGTCTGAGTAGTACAGCCAAACTAAGTTACCTATTATAAAGCCTTTCAAGTTAAAAAAAAAAAAAAAAAAAAAAATATTTATACATCTATAATAATAATAATTTGTTACATTTACATAGTGCTTTTCTGGGTACTCAAAGCGCTTTACATAGAAGGGGGGGATCTCCTCATCCACCACCAGTGTGCAGCATCCACCTGGATGATGCGACGGCAGCCATATTGCTGCCAGAACGCCCCCACACACCAGCTTACTGGTGGAGAGGAGACAGAGTGATGAAGCCAATCAGTGTATGGGGATGATTAGGAGGCCATGATGGTCCGAGGCCAATTTAGGCCAAAGTGGGAAAAGATACAAAATGTTGTATCTTTCTAATTAAAAAATAAGAACAAAGATACAGATTACAAATACACATAATATACAAGTAAAACAAACAGTGCTTTATTTCCAGGTACAATAGATGTATTTAGCAGGAGCATTTCAAGAAACTGAATGAACAAATATAAAAATAAAAAAGTATATAGACTGATTCCTGAAGAAACTGTATTACAGTTTTTCAGTCAAGAATAGTAAATTATTTTTCTCTGTGTTTTGTTGTTTTATTAGTGTTCCTGTGGCTCAGTGGTAGAGCATTGCGTTAGCAGCACAAATATATATACACTATATAGAAACGGAGGAGCCAGAACTGTAACTGAAAGAATGTGCGCTGTAGCACGATACTACGATATATCTTCAAAAGCAGATCGTGGAGACATTTTTATCGTCCACGATCAAAAATCGTCATATCGCACACCCCTAGAAGTGCGTAAATTATATCTCATTGCAACCAGCCCCAGCTGCGTTATGTGATTATTTAAAAACGAAGATTTTCGTTCTTAAACGAAAGTGATGGCTGTTGATGCTTGATGTTTGGGGTTTTTCAGCATTTGCCCAGATGCATAAATTCACCCATGCTTTAGATATGTCTCGTTCAATACCCTGAACCCCCAGTACAAGGCTCTCGCATGGAAAAGTGGGGCCGACACAGACCTCCCTCTCAACTCCGAGTGGCTGTTCTGTTCTCCTTTTGCTCATCTGGAGAGTGGGAGTTTCTGTGGTTTTTATGACTTAATGACTCCTGTCGGCTCTGATCAGGGAGCCGAGATGAATGTTGCCAGCTGTTGTAACCCTTCTTTCCCCTTCTCACATGCACACTCTCTCTCTGCCTTGCTTCCTCTGGCCTCACGGTGGGGATGGAGCCTAATTTATAGAGGGATTTCGAAAGTTTTAACATGCTTTGAGATGGTAGTCAGCCACGGCAAACCTTGGGCTTTGCCCTGGCAGTGCAATTCCACACCATGGGTGTGCGCGGAGGTGATAATGGTCGGACTGACAAAGTGAAAATCAGTCATGAATAGATGCATCAGATTAGAGCCTCGTTTCTGTTCTGGGACTGACGGAAGGTGGTAAAACGTAGTGTCAGTTTCTTATTCTGTATTCTGTGTTAAAGACCAGAGTCAAGGGAACAGTTAAAATCTTCATTTAAAGACTGAAATCTTAGCTGGCCAGGATCTGAGGCTGGAACGACACTCCCTGGAGGTGGGCTGGGGTCATTAGTTTTAGTTTTTGAAGTGTTCGCCCTTTTGATGTTGAGTGTTCTCTTAAGGCGGCCTGGCCTGAAGGATATTTAATTTTGCTCCAGCAAATTTCCAGTTAGGAATAATTTGAACTGAGCATCTGTCAAAGGAGCAGCCTTTTAAATACATTGGTCTCGGTTAAAGAGGCAGAAAATGAAGCAGATTAGTCCGAGTACCTTTCGCCTGTGCGGACGGGGCCCGGTTGGGGCCGGTTTCAAGGCTGCCGTGTGGAGGGCAGAGAAGAAAATGCTCCCACTCCCATCTTATTAACGCCCATGCCCAGCACCTCTGGAGTTCAATCACGCGTCTCTCTCCTGAGCTGTGCCGCACACTCCGGTGCATGCCGCTGCGGCTGAAGCGGGATTGTTTCAGGATTCTCCATGCCTTGATATTTTATTTACAAATCTTCAAGGAGAGAAAAGGCCAGTACAGGGCCCTCATTGCTTTCTTAGATGCCCATAGTAGCTTGGGAACGCAGCATCCCTTGTGTCTCTACATCAAAGATCTCCTTGTGTTCCTACAGGATGAGCGGAGGGAACTTTTATCAGGGTACACAATCTGAGGCGATGTTTTATCACTCGGAGAGTGTTGAAAGAGCATGCATTAGAGTGTCTGACAGCTGCTGTCAGGCTTTATTGGAACTGACTGGGCCGGTCTGTTGGAAATCATCTTGGCTTGTCTTTTTGTCCAACAACAGTAAAGGGGGTTGTGTCTGGGCTCAAATCACCATGTGCACCCATCAACTTTTCACTTGGTAGAAGACAGGAAGCGACATGGCGGTGACACAGATGACACAGTAGACGCCAGCTCTTTTTGTCCTGTCACCTGCCGTTTTGCATATTCTCAATGCATGTTTTATTATTGTTTCCTGTCAGATGACAAGTCCTTCATATTGATTTCAGGTATTATTTTATCACTTGCCACATATGAGGAAGGTGTGTAATGGTATTGAACCTGAACTTTTAAGCTAAAATGGCTTGTACAGTCTTCATGTATTTTTATCAGTATGTGGGTCAGTAACATGACACATTTTTTTGTTAAAAATAAAAAACAGTTCATCCTTGCAATGACTTGCAAACACTACTGCTACAATGATCATGGTTTTTTTAATTGATTTTTTTTGAGTAGATTGTACTATTTAATTTTTTTGGGAAAAAAACAAAGAATCCATTCATGGCAACACATGGAATAGATTTAGCATGGGTATGATGTTAATGTATTTAGTTTTGGTGGGCTAGATCTGCTAGCAAGCCAGTGAGCTTGTAAGATATGCTGCTGCTGTGTGCAACTGCTGCATACATAAATTCAGTAGCACATCTAGACAGGAGGAGGTGGAGGGTTTCAAATGAATTCTAGTAGTGCACTGCAGGACCAGCTTACAGCAATCACTGAACCAGACTATTTAAATGTTTATAAAAGCAATCTCATTACCTGCAGATTGCATGTAAAGGACCTATCAGACAGCGCCATCTAGAGTTCCATGTGTTAACAAGATATATGAAAACAAAAATGCATGCAAATGCAGAAAAAAAGAAGAAAAAAAATAAATGTCTGTAAGTCTCTTAAAATATCTGAAAATTTGAAAATAACGTTTTATGACGTTTACATGTACATCTAAAAAAGTAGAATATGGAAAAAAGTAATTCTCGCATTCTTGTAACTTATTTCAAAAAGTGAAACTTTCATATATTTTAGATTCGTTACATGTAATGTAAAACACTTCAAAAGTTTTTTGTTTTAATTTTGATGATTAGAGCTTACAGCTAATGCAAGTCAAAAATCAGTATCTCAAAGTATTAGAGAATTTACATTTGAGTTTCAATAAATGACCATCCATAGAGTATAAATTGTGGGTATATCTTGTTCTTTGAAACCACAATAATGGGGAACACTGCTGACTTGGCAATGGTCCAGAAGACGATCATTGACACCCTCCACAAAGAGGGTAAGTCACAGAGGGTCATTACTGAAAGTGGTGGCTGTTCAAGGAGTGCTGTATCAAAGCATATTAAATGCAAAGTTGACTGGAAGGAAGAAATTGGGTAGGAAAATGCGCACAAGCAACAGGGATGACCGCAAGCTTGAGAATACTGTGAAGCAAAGCTGATTCAAACACTCGGGAGAGCTTCACAAGGAGTGAACTGAAGCTGGAGTCAGTGCATCAAGAGTCACCACGCTCAGACATCTTCAGGAAAAGAGCTACCAAGCCACTTCTGAAACAGAAACATCGTCAGAAGCATCTTACCTGGGTTAAGGAGAAAAAGAACTGGACTGTTGCTCAGTGGTCCAAAGTCCTCTTTTCAAATGAAAGTATTTTTTGCATTTCATTTGGAAATCAAGGTCCCAGAGTCTGGAGGAAGAGGCACAGAATCCATGTTGCTTGAAGTCCAGTGTGAAGTTTCCACAGTCTGTGATGATTTGGGCTGCAATGTCATCTGCTGGTGTTGGTCCACTGTGTTTTCTGAAGTCCACAGTCAACGCAGCTGATGACAAGGGAATTTTAGAGCACTTCATGCTTCCTTCTGCTGACAAGCTTTATGGAGATGCTGATTTTATTTTCCAGCAGAATTTGGCACCTGCCCACACTGCCAAAGGTACCAAAAGCTGGTTCAATGACCATGGTGTTACTGTGCTTGATTGGCCAGCAAACTCGCCTGACCTGAACCCCATAGACTAGAGAATATGGGGTATTGTCAAGAGGAAGATGAGAGACACCAGACCCAACAATGCAGATGAACTGAAGGCCGCTATCAAAGCAACCTGGGCTTCATTACACCTGAACAGTGCCACAGGCTGATCACCTCCATGCCACGCCGCATTGATGCAGTAATTCATGCAAAAGGAGGCCCAATCAAGTATTGAGTGCATAGAAATTAACATAATTTTCTGAAGCCTGTCATTTCTGTTTAAAATATCCTTTTTTATTGATCTTATGTAATATTCAAATTTTCTGAGACACTGAATTTTGGGTTTTCATTATCTGTAAGCCATAATCATCAAAATTTGGAGAATTAAAGGCTTGAAATATGTCACTCTGTTTAATGAATCTATATAATATGTGTTTCACTTTCTGAAATGAGTGACAAAAAATATTGACCTTTTTCATGATATTCAAATTGTTTGAGATGTACCTGTATTGATTCGTGATATTTGTGAAAAATAAAATGTACCTGGAAAATATTTATTACAAAATATTACAATTTTTTTGTAAGATAACGTTTATTATTTTTTACTTAAATGTTGCAACACCCATTTTTAGATAAGTTTTAATTTAAGTATTCAATTGAAACTTCTCTTAAAAATGGCTTAATAGTTTTTTACCTTATGAAAAAATAATTTGAAACCAACATGCATACAAAGAGTACATTTCGTAGAACTTGGCACATGTGTTTTTCAAACTAGATTTTTTAAAGATTTTCCTGTTGTTTCTTTTACTTTGTGTTTCTGCAGCCCTGTATTAGTTTCTGCTTTTATAAGAAATTCAGAGCAGTTTTGTGTAGGACTCGTTTGAGTATGATCTCTATGAGAGCATGTATTACTTTAACATTCTGCGAAGTCAATCATACACCTGATATATCTTTCAGCTCAAAAATTGTCTGAACAAAAGGTGTCATCAGAAACTGAAATATTATCAGCTGCGCAGCAACCATTTCAAACATTGATTTCAACACATCCTCTCGCATATAACTTTATAGGAGACAGCGATGATCTAAAATATTAAATTCAACAAGGAACACAAATATCCGTCCAAATCGTATTCCTTTCCCATCTCCCCGTGTCATGTTCTCTCTCTCCATCCACCTGTGGGTGGATAAAGACAGGTTGCGTGAGCCGAGCAGCCCAGACACTATCTTCTGGGAAAAATAAACAGCACATTAGTTCCAGATCATCTTGGAAGAATATGAAACAGAGGAGAGCAGTGGAGGGGTTAGTGGAAGTCCACTCCAGGGGGGAGGCCGGGGATTATTAGGGAGCTGGGAATCGTATTAAACTCAGAGCTTTCCCTTTCTCTCCAGCCTTCTTTCCATCCTCACTTCTCTGTTTTTGCCATGTGCTGTAAATTAACAGCACCCTTCAACTCAAAGTCCGCCACTTTCTCTCTTCATTTTAGTAAGGCAGTGAAATATGTTTAAGGGCCAGGTTCACAAGCATTTTCCGCTTCGTCTTGGTTCCTCTGTCTAAAATGTCCTGCTGGCGTGATTCTCCCAGAGGTTGTGAAAAGGAATCCATAAATCTTGCTCCGCTCAAACTTTTTACCCCCTTGTGATATTTCATTGTTGCTTGTAATACTAGAGGAGTCGCACAATGGGATCCACGCAATTAACCTTAAAGACGCCACATATTATTATCAAGGATTAACTAGTCTTTAGTGTTAATCGTCTGCAAATTAAAACTACAGAAAGGTTTACAAAGGTCTGATTATTATGTTGAAAATACTCTTTTGTCTCTAGAGTCTATAGTACCTTGATTCATCCGTTTGCTTCCGATCAGGCCAGTGCATTTCAAGATATAGGGTATAGCGTTCTTCTCTCTATGTAATAATCTCCCTAAGTACGGCTATTAGTCAGCATGCTAATGCCAGCATGTACGGTATCACTCTGTGCCCCTGGTACATGTGATGGGTAGTTAGTGCTGAAGTTTCATTGCAGAGATAAAGCCTCAAGCCCTGGTGGTAGGAACTAATTGTGCCACCTGAGAGCAGGATTGAATTAGAGAGAGAGGCAGTTATTGAATGAGTCAAAGTGGGAGAGGAAGATCGGGAAGTGAGTGTGTTTGATGTCGGGGAGTCGTGTTGCCATTACAGGCTTTGAAGTAGGATTGGGTGTTAAATAAGCAGGAAATGGGCAGCAGTTAGTTTCTCTAAAGTTCTTCCATTCCCTGTGCTCGTCGATGTGGGGCCAAGCCGGGGGCGGCTGCATCCGGCTGAAATCTTCTCCTGTGCGGAGTTGCTCTGGAATGGGCTGTCAGGCTTCATTAGCTAAACTTGTCTCCCTTCGGAGCAGAGCAACTTGGCCAGTGATTTAAAACCAATCTCCAGTACCTGGTCTTTCTTTTATGAACTTCCGCGCCATTACCACAGACTCCTCCACAGTGTTTCACCTATAAGAATTCCTCTGGAGTGAGGCAGAGGGAGATCATCTCCCGTTTAATGAACTCTGTGCCTAACTGAATGTCCTTTTCTAAACTATATTTGATTGAGTGTTTATGTGTTTGTGAAAGTTATGACATGCACAGTTTCCTCTTTTCTTTATGCTATACTTTAAATTTAAAAGCGACCTGCTGTTTGAGCTGTGGCTTTGTGGTGGGTGCAAAATGTGTTTCTTTAAAAAAAGAAGTGCACTTAGCTGTATTGAATGTGCACGTACAGTGTACTTCAAGTTGTGAAGCATATAGTTTATTAGATTGTACTGTTTTTAATGTAAATAGACAACGGTTTTATTTAGGGGTGGGTGATATGACCAAAATCATAAATCACGATATGAGTAATTTTATATAAAGCAGCAAAAAATGCACGCTTCTCTCATCGAGGAACAGTGATAGTATAGTATTACACACACAGTGTAGCTCTCTCTGCAAAAAAAAAAACCTGTTCGATAATACCTGGCATGGCCTTTCTGGTGAAGCTGGTTGACCAAAGACGTCTTTCTGTTTAAGCTAGTTAACTGGCATGCCAACTGGTTTGCTGTTATAGCTTATATTACCCTGTTGAAAAAAAACAGCATATGCTGGTTAGGTATGTTTTGAAGCATGGCAGCTGGTTTGAGCTGGTCCTTAGTTGCATGAGCTGGTTTAGACTGGTCTTCAGCACATGACCAACTTAAACCAGCTCATAACCAGCTTATAATGCTTCAAAACATACCTAACCAGCATAATCCGTTTTTTTCAACAGACTAGAAATTCAGTATCACATCCACCACTATTTCAATGCAGACCATCAGTAAAACTGGCTAGAGTTTTACTGTCCTCCTTTCAGATGAAGTACTGCCCTCCTCTGTGCCACCGTGCCCTGTGAAAACGGGACAGAATAGCTGTGCTCTCCCAGTCCTCTTGAGCTGCGGTTTGACTCTCTCTGTGAAGTCGTCTCAGTGGGCAAAGAGGCCAAGAGCGTTTCACTGCCTCACTCGAGTACCAGGAGAACGTGGGGTGAAAGGGCAGGTGTCTGCCATAGAATATAATTAGATAGAAGAAAAGCTTTGTCCTCAATATTGTTGCTTTGGGCATTCTTTAATTGCCCCCCTCCCTCTTTTCGTCTCTGACTTCCCCTTAGTCTCTCGAAGGCTCATTTGCATTAATTCTGAAGGACTTTCACAATGATCACGGATGTCTTCAACGACTTCTCGCACACACTTAACCATGCACGCATTATCTGTGCCACCTGGTCACCCTGATTTCCTCTTGTTTGCACACAAACAGCACGGTTGTAGAGCGAACATTGGATTTATGAACTCTAAGTGATCTAAGCACCACCAGAAGATGATTCATCTTTATCCCTGATTGCTTTTTTAAATGGCTTCGCTCTTCTCCTACGCAAGCGCTTTCAGCGCATGTTCATTGGCCTTGGAAAGTGCTTGCCCCATGTGGCAGTACATGCTGCTCTAGCCTGGCACAGCAGGAGATAAAGTGTAGTCTTTGCCTCCTCCCGAGGCTCCACGGCTCCACACCCTCGGCTCACGCACAGAGAACATGTGTAATAAACAGGAAGTGGCCTTAGGCTCTCCCGCTGTGTCTTAGGAGCTCAGTCATATCAATATGTATTCAAAAGAGCTACCTCTCCAGGGATCAGCCCTATGCCAAACCAGGCTCACATACAAAGAGGGGGATTTCACTGCGGATTTTACCTACTGCACCAGGGAACATGGTGCTTATGATAGATGCCTTTCATCTGTTTTTATCCAAGCTGTTACCTGAAAAATATTTGGTTAAAAATGGATAAAATATGAATCAACAAAATAGTCTGACATAAATATTCCTGCAAGGAGTTGAGTTGATTCTTGCCTCCCGGATGAAAATGTTATCATTGAGAGGCTTCTCTTTCATTGCTCAGGAGACTGTTATAGTTTAAGTATTAACTTTAGGATGTTTCTCCTTTATTTTTTTATACATATTTTTTAGGATAAATAGAAATGAATGTAACTGTTGTTGATAATACATTAAGGCAATAAAGTTACTGTAGATAGAATTTGGTTTTGTAAAAATTAATGAGAAATGTTTGTTCTCACTGAAATCTCAAACTTTTGTCAGACTTTGTTGAGAACTGTGTGATACTTGAGATTATTTTGGTCTTTTTCTCAGAAAGTAAAAGAAAAACAGTTAAGATACAATAAGAGATTTTCTTTTTTATTTCACTGTTTTCACTGTATTTGAACATATTCTATATTTGGATATCTATATTATTTACTATTAAACAGATACAGTATATATAGTGAGGTAAATATATAAAAATGAGATGGCATTTAACCTATTTTCTCTCATGGATTAAACAAAGTTAAATCAACGTTATTGAACCAACCAAGAATTTAATCTGCATTGAACATTTAATGGTTTGTAAACATTTCACATCTCAAAACTGCTTAAAGTATGCATAACATACTTATGCAGATGCTGGTAATGCATTATGTAGAGTGTCTATGCAAATGTACAAAGGAGTATGCTAGAATCACAGATAGATATGATTATCATTAGTGGACATGTTAGGTACTGGTATTGCATGGATTACAAAAAACGTTCCAGAAAATCAGCCATGCACTGGGCCTGCAATGTTAGAACAGATTACGTTTAGTTTAAACATGTTTCAATTTGTTCAGTTTTACTCTTGTCCTTTGTTGTACAACTGAAAAGCTCTGTTGAGTTACTAAATTGAATCAATTTGTCCTTCTGGTCTAATCTGGTGGCTGTTGATGGTACTGTGCTTTGTGTTGCAGCTGAATGAAGTGGATGTGTGTTTTATAACTCAGATCTACTGTACCATTGTGGAGTGGGGTTTGAAGCTGATTGGCGTTTTCAAAGGAAGGCAATCTTAAATGTGTGAGTAGAAAAGAAGCTGTCATGTTCAGCTGGATGTCTCTGATAACTTTCTGAAGATGTTTGTAAGAACCTAGCAAACAGCATCAAGCACAGACATGCAAAGCACAGACACTCATTACACCGTACCCTATGTGAGAATTTCAGAGCAGTAAAGAATTGAAAATAGTTTTATTGTAATTCAAGGATGAACTGTATTATTTTGATTAATCTCAGTATTTGCCATTCATATTTACTACCCAGCGTAATTGGAAAAACATGCCTGTGGTGGTGATATTACAGTAAAATCTTTTTCATTGCTTCTTGCATGTTTCAGGACGCTTTCAAATTTAAATGTTCAGGGAGCGGCACGTTCAATTTGATCCAAAACAACATTTTATTACTTTGTTGTATATATCGCAGCAGTTCAGAAATGTGACCCTGGACCACAAAACCAGTCTTAAGTGTTAATTTTTCGAAACTGAGATTTATGCATCATCTAAAAACTGAACAAATAAGCTTTCAATTGATGTATGGTTTATAGGACAATATTTGGCCAACATTAAACTATTTGAATATCTGGAATGTAGTAAATCATGCGTGGTTAAAAGGTTTTGAGGTTATAACATATTATTGTGCAAGGATCCAGGTGAAATTAAGTCTTTATTAATTGATAATCTGCCCCGTAATAATAATTTGTGTGAAAATAAATAATAGTTGTTGGTGATTTACTGCCACTAGTGTTCATTTTAGCTGGAAACTGCAGTGAATTGTGTGTACATGCATTTGTGAAGTTTTGCAAATATTGGTAGAGGCAAGTTTTTCATTGCTTTTCCAATTACAATACCCAAAACAAGGATTATTCAGAACTGGGGTGAGGACTGTAAGGAACGCAAGGCTCTGTCATAGAGTGGATACAGATCGACCTCTAAAACTGGTGAAAAATTGAATTAATCTGAACATGTGTCCTCCTCAATGTCTGTGGTGGTTATGCCCCTGACCTAACTGATAGGTTGCCAAATAAATCAAAGCAAAATTGCTTTTAAGAGGGAAACATATTACTTTACCTCTAAAAACTGTATTTGTTAAAATCCAGGCTTTAGCTTTATCAGGTCCGTTTAGGCTCGCCAGCAGCACTGAAGAATGGGTTGTCTAGATTAAACCCAGCATTAATACTGCCCATCTCTCATTAAAACCTTAATCGTGCGTAAAATGAGATTGATGGAAATTTATCCGAAAGGTCAGGGAGAGGGGATTTTCGAACGCCTACACAGGATTTAATGGACAGGATTTTAATTTAGCCGCCTCTCCAAACACCAGAAGCTGCAAAAGATCTTACGAAACCTCTTTCCAGTGGCCGTCTCTCTCTACATGACGCATGTCTCCTCCCCTTCCCTCTCATCCTCTCGTTCTCACTCCTCTGAATGTCTGATGAACAGATGAAAGGCAGGAGAGTCAGCTGGGGAGCTCTGTTTCAGTCATGAGGGCAGGAAGGGGCAGCAGATTGCTGTGCCTATAGTTCCTCAATGAAACACGAGGTCCGTGGCCTTTCCTGCCCCCTCTCAGAGTTACTTTCTTAGTTGTGCACAGTAGATGCTGGGCAAAAGATGCAGCATATATTCCATATGGTAATCATTGCTTATGTAAGGGATAATGTGCATTCAGCCAGTCATTATCGCAAAATAAACCTGACAGGGTGATCAGGTCTTGTATCACCCTGAAGGGCTTTATTTTGCTATAATGACCTGCTGAATGTTACACAGCAACATGCCCAATAAATAAATGTACATGAACTGTTGATTTGAGTTGCATAAAATAAAACTAACTGGTAGATTAGAAAAACAGTGCTGCAAGAAAAATAGTCCACACAATATTAACACTATTAAAGCCTACTATATCATATCTGATATTTCTAAGGCCTTTAAATTATCATTATGATTAAAACAGAATCTATTGTATGTCTTCTGTTGTCTTATTTATACTTTTTTAGTAAGTAAAAGGCTTTTTAGTATAACTGTAAAAATGTCCCCCTTCAGGTTTTTATAAAATAAATATAACATTAATGTGTTGCTAGTAATATTTCAAGATGTCTGAAGCTGGTCTGAAGCAACTTGGGTTTGCTTGTTTATCCATAAATATTTTTTTAGAAAAATCATGTTCATTATCAAATGTGATACATTGCGCTTTTAAAAAACGTGTATTTGTTCATGTCTCAATCATTATTATGTTGCATTGCATTGTTAGTTTTGCCTCCACAATAAAAACTATAGAGTATTGATCATAAAACTAAGCATTTACAGTAACTATCGTCTTAATAAGACATATTATTGGGAGATATAAAGCTGATATTAATTTGAGTTTTATGAAAGTAGTCCACTATGCTGTTATAATGATCTCATTGGTTTTCAGTTAAATTTAATCACTTTATTCAAAGTTATGCAATGAAGGAGATTATACCTAATTTGGTAACATTTTTGAAAAAGAAATAAAGTAAATATATATATTTTTTGCTTTAAATTCTCATTTAGCTTATTGTCTCTCATCCCTTTCATGTTCTTTCCAGCAGTGTATTTGTTTAGTGGCTTTAAATGGAGACTCTTGAGCTTATTGTTGACTATAAAAACTTTTATTTTCACAAGATTATGGCAATTAGCTATTTTAACTTGGGATGGTATGACAATTATGACTGGTGGGCCTTGGACCAGCAGTAAACTATGCACATTAGCATATTATGCATACGTTTTTGAACATTCAGTGTCACGATTGGCCTTTCAGAATTAAGCATTCCAGAAATCCATGTATTAATTGGATATTCCGGTCCATAGTTTCTTCCTCTCTTCTACTGGAAAGTTTAAGGCCAGCGTTTTGAAACGCGGACTCCTCATCTCCAGCTCTTACAGTGAATCGAATGTATTTATTTCTGATAAGCCTGCCGTGTTGCATTGAGCCCAATAAGACCAATGTGCAGTAACAGGATTAAAAAGCACAGTGGGTGAAATTAAGGCCATGCACGCACATCATCACATCACAACTGCTCCGCAAACTTGCGTTCTTTAAACTCTCCTGCGCGTCTGGTTTATTTTCAGAGCCGCGAGACCACAGAACAAAGTGTGTACAGTATTAGCACCACACTCCTGTCCTCTGCCGAATGCATTCCTGCTTGTGTGTGTGTGTGTGTGCGCTCGCCTTCTAGGTCGAGGAATATTTTGGCAGCGCATGCAGTGGAGAGAGCGATGAATGTTGTTAACCATTGAATCATACTGCAGTTTAGTAGCTCGCCTCCGCATGGCACGCAGAGGTATGGAGCAAAGCGCCTGCTGTTTTAAAGGTTCATTTCACATCTCCTCCTGAGCGAGGCAGCTTAGTAGCCCGGCCGTTGATTGATTGTTGAGGCCATTGATCTAATTTTGAAGCCTTTTGAATTTTGTCTCCCCTGTCCCTCCTCTTTGTAAGGAGTTGAATAAACCTAATTTCCCCATGCCACATGCAGAGGCAGTTCAGCCTGAGTGGGGAAAACAGAGGGAATAAATAAATAAAGAAATCCCTAGAACCAGGCCCTTCACAGCAGAGTGGGATTTTTATAGACTGGATCAATTAAATTTGTCTTATTTGGAACGGTGGGGCTCCGTAACTCGATAAGAGGTAATGCGGTTGAAAATGCCTCTCGCTGGGCAGCCATTAGGAGGGAGAATGTTACTGTGGGAGTATTAACATGCAAGGATTGCACAGAAACAAGCCCGGTCTGAACCAATTAGAATCAGGAATGGCCTCAGAAAGATGAGAAGAGGGCATTTGCGCAGCGAGAGGCCCGGGTTGCTCCGGCCTGCTGCGGGGTCAGCGAGAGAAAGATGGAGATCTGGAGATGCAGGGGACGGGGGGAGGGAAGGGGGGAGCGAGGGATCGGTGCTCTTCTTCCTCCCCCCGTCTGTGTACATCTCCTGCCCCCTGTGGACTGGTGAAGAGGTCTGGAGGAAGAGTAGTGAATATCTCAGTGTGGTGCTCACTCTACAAATCCTTCGTAACATAATTTATTTCTTTGTTTTTCTTATTTTCTGTGATCGTTTACTCACCCTCACGTTGTTCATTTTTTTCCCCCATACACGAAGGAAACGTTTGGAATAATGTGCCTGCTGTCCTTTTGCATACAACGCAAGTACAGAAAAATATACGGTATTTTCTGAAAAATAGAAGCCTTTAGCTTCAGAAAATTAGGAATATAGTGCACATTTACTGTATTTCTGTATTTTTCTGTTGTATGCTTAAGAAGATGTGGAATATAGTGCTTGAGTCATGTGCAATTTTGGCGCTTGAAAACCCATAACTGTCGTATTTTCCGGAATATATTATAGAATAATATGCAACTTTTTTTCATATGAAATGAGCTGCACTTATTTTTCAAAGCATATACAATGCAATGAATGGCAAGCACGCAAAGAGCTTACACATTTGAATTTGTGCCAAAATAGACAAGTCAGCCCGAGTTTATTTGTGTAGTGCATACACATGCTGTTTCAATTTCAATTTGAATAAATTGCATTCGTGTCTTTTTTTATATTCTTCTATTTTTCGTTTCTGTTCTGTTCAGAATACATGTAAAGCATTCGTTGTGGAGTGAGGGAAACTAAAATACATGTTTATACTGGTTATAATGTCTTTTCTACCCTCATATTGTATTCTGGTAATTTTGAGCCGAAAAGTATTTCATTTTTTTTTCAGAAAATGCTAGTTAAAGTTATTGCATTGGACTAAAACCTACTGACTTTGCTCACACAGGGTATAACAACTTCCCAAAAATATACTTTTTGATCATTTTTGTATTCCCCCACCTTGTTATTTTTACCAAATGTTGGATTCAGTCTTTTTATCAACTTGTTTTCTTTCAATTAGCACAGGTTTTGTATTTCTTTTTGGAACTGATTGATTGTAGGCCTCATTGATCTGAACTTACGCACCTCAGTCTTTGAGTGAACATTGCAAATATTATCCACAGATAATGCTTTTTTCACTCAAAACTGAGAAGTATAAGCTCAGATCAATGAGGCTTACAACCAATCAGTTCCAAAAATAAAAATAAAACGTGTGGTAATTGAAAGAAACAAGCTGACAATAAGACTGAATGCAAGAATTGGGTGGTAATACAGAACAATGAGTGATTACAAGCAATTTCCAAAAGGCCGGGCAATTTTGACCGGGAACACCAATTTAGGAAAAGTATTTTCAGCACAGCACAAGGGTTAATAATCATTAAATCAAATATATGTGTGTATTGTGTTCCTGGCATGTTTGATGCAAGTGATGACAAGGACACAAGTTCTCGGGTTCTGAAAAAAACGTTTATGTTTGGTTTAGCTACAGAAAAATTAGTGCATGTGTCAGATGGACCACATTTATGCTTCTTTATTGTCCTTTTCAGATCTCGTCAGCCTCTTATCACTTTGTGTGGAAACGAGCAGCGTGAATCCTGACTAACATTTCCCTGCGGAAGAAAGAAAATCTGGTTTGCAAGAAGATGAAGGTATGCAAATGATGGCAAAACATACATTTTTGGGTGAAATATTCCTATAATATTTCCATATTTTGTTTTTGAGAGATAATGAAGGAGAATTTGACACAGGAGGATGCTTTCTTTACTTTTTAAAACATCTTTGTAGGGATTTTTTTAATTAGGTTAGTTCACACCTTTAAAAATATTGTTTTTCAGTTCTAGTACATGTTAGCTCTGATAACCTTACTTTTACAGCCTTGCATCAATACAAACCTCTTTGTTATTGCTTTTAAATGAACTCCTTTTATGTATGTTGTTAGTGTTCAAATCTTGTGTGAAAAGGTGAACAACTTTTTCTGCTTCAGTCGTACCGCCATCCCTTATGCCCTCAATTTCTCCCCCACCCTCTTCAATCTCAATTGCCCCTATTTGATCATCCTTCTATTATGAGTGTGTGTTGTACTGTCTGTCTGAGTACATTAGCGAGTACAGGCTCGTCGTTTAATAAGTATTAAAATTGGCAGAGACGCAAGGCTGCCTGAGGACATGTAACAGGGTCCCTCATGCCACCAGCCCCTCCTCTGACGAAATTACCCACTCTTGTTTAATTGGGATTGCTAGCTTCTCTGCTTGATTGCTCATGCCCACATTGGCATGAAGTGGCAGGGCAGCGTTCCACTAAAGCTGTGACTATAGCTGGTGCCACGCTCACTTACTCAGTTCTCCCCACCCGTCTCGCTGTTCCGCTTCCAGCCGATTACATAATCCACTAATACAAATTTGCCCTGACTAATTAGCATCATCAGCTTGTGGCATAATTTGATCGGACGAGCCATGTTTCTCTTATTCTGCGCTGTGCTGTGCGTGGTGTGTGGTCTGGGCACAGTGTCAGCGTTTCCTCTGCCGGGTGGCTGGTTCCACTCCACGACGTACCACTTGAGAGTTATTAAACGCAGAATGGGAGATGAAAGTATATCCTAAATTGCAGAAAATAAAATTGTTACACAAGTTTTACAACAGTAGATTCTGGGTGCTAATCATATGCGACCATGTTGTAGTAATCTATAATATCTGGCAAAAGCCTAGTTTGCAGTCTAAGTCTAAAGGTCCTTGCCCACTTCATCATCCTTTCCTATCAGAATGCTTGCTTGCTACGGATGCAAAAACGCAGAAAATCGAACCTAATCTCATTTTTTTTATGACGGATGAAAGTTTCGGAGGCAGTGTGTAAGCGTGATTGACACAACGTGAGGTCGTATTTACTTTTTAAAGTGCAAAAATGTCAAACAAGAAAGCCTGTATGCCAAACATAATATGTAGATATGTAGATAATGTCTTTTTTTTCACGTTTTATGTTGCTGCCTTATGTTAAATTGCTTTAAATTACTTTTTTCCCACATCAATCTACACTCCATAAACCATAATGACAAAACAAAAACAGAATTGTCACCTTTGTAAATTTATTAAAAAAAATAAAACTTAAATAAGTACAATGCATAAGTAAGTTTATATAAGTCCTAATGTTTTTTTTGCTTTGTCATTATGGCGTATTGAGTTTAGATTGATGTGGGAAAAAAAAGTAATTTAAAGCTGTTTAACATAAAATGTAAAAAAATGAAGGGGTATGAATACTTTCGCAAGGCACTGTGTGTGTGTGTGTGTGTGTGTGTGTGTGTGTGTGTGTGGTGTGTGTGTGTGTGTGTGTGTGTGTGTGTGTGTGTGTGTGTGTGTGTGTGTGTGTGTATGTATGTATATATTAGTGCTGTCAATAGATTAAAAAAATTAACTAATTGCAAACTTTTCTAAAATTAAGCGCAATTAATATCACAGTTAGACAGTATTTTTTATATTTCTTTAATGGCATCTTTTTTATGATTGAAGGCCAGCATCACTGATATCAATACTACTGATGTCTCTATACAATTGTTTTTAATATTTAACCATTAACTGTTGCCATTCATTATTACAGTATAATTGAGAGCTATCAATGTTAACATTTATTAGACTTAACTTCTAATTTAAGTGAACTTAAAACAATCTTCAGTTCTTCACATGAACCCATTATAATAAATAACATATTTAGCTACCTGTGCCTTTCAGCAGAAATATACAGAAAATGTAATAGTAACCAAACACTAAATTCTAAATTAAATATAGACGAACCTCTTAAAGCTATAAAAGTTATTGATTTCCTCTTTTTTTCTTTTGTTCTTGGATTAATAGACGTCACAGCAGCTGGTTATTAGCTTATTTGCCTGCTAGTGCTTTAAAAGCTGCTGCTGAACGTGACGTATATATCTCACCAAGCAGGGTTGCCATGTTTAAAAACATAACCAGCCCAATTGCTATTCAAAACTGGTCCAATCACGTTTTTTTCCCCTCAAGTTATTGACCCCTCTGTCAAAATTGGATGTTACTTCAGCCAATGGCCTTAAAATTCATTCAGCGTGAACAGTATAAAAGTATCCCAATTCCGCGGTAAAACTGTGGACTTGGCAACACTTTCACCAAGGCTGCATTTATTTGATCAAAAATGCAGTAAAAACAGTAATATTGTGAAATATTTTAAACAACTTTTCTATTTTAATGTATTGTAAGTTTTATTTATTTCTGTTATGCAAAGCTGAATTTTCAGCATCATTACTGCAGTCTTCTGATGCTGATTTGCTGCTCAAGAAACATTTCTTTATATTATCAATGTTGAAAACAGTTGTGCTGCTTTATCATTTTGTGGAAACCAATTTTTTTTCCTAGGATTTGTTAATGAGCGGAAAGTAAAAAAAAAAACAACAACAACAAAAGATTATATTTACACTTGATCAATTTTAAATCATACTTGCTGAATAAAATTAGCATTTAAATGAATGAAAGTATGAAGTTAAATATTTGTGCTTTCCATTTTTTTATTCTGTCAGAATGCATAACTTTGAATGTCTGTAAATGAAAAAAGATGCTCTTTGAAGCCAAAAAGCAGCAAAAAGCCCCATAAAAAGTAGTCCTGTGACTCTTTCGCATTTTCTAAATTTCTTAAAGTTGCACAATTACCTTTGCATAAGAAATGGACCAAAAACTTTGGGCTTGTAACTCACAGTTACTGTGAGTGAATGCTCTCTCGGTGTGCTATCATGTGCTAATGAACGTCAAGCTTGAGGAATATTGATGTGTTAACCTTCAGAGCGTTGCGACAGTGTGTAACAGCATGATTAGCAGTTAATGAATGTCTTGGGGGCAGCTTGTTGACTTTTTGAAATTTGAGATTTTGACCCTTATGTTTTTAGCATGTCAGTCTACATCTTTCTGCCCGGGCTACCCTTCCTCTGCCCTCTTTGTTCTCCTCTCTCAGAGAGACTTCAGTAGTTCAGTCTGTGTGAAAAGGACTCTAGCATCAGTAGAATTGAGGTGGCCGCCAGCCCGGCTCAGACAGGCTGGAGTGTGATGAGATCAGACGAGTGTGTGTGTGTGTGTGATGGTGGCAGGTTCAGTGAGCATGGCGCTTCCTATTGTTGTCTCGGGGTCTGCAGGCTAATCAGGACAGTGACACTGTATGAAATGGGGATGACAATTGGATTTACACACAAAGCACGGCATAAGAATATCTAATGCGGTCATTAGCGAGGACATGAGTTCATGGAGGACAAAAAGTGAAGAAATTAAGTTTGAGTGCATCCAATTTAGCTTGATTGCACGCATTCATTTACATTCGATTATGCTGATACTGACAGGCTCCTAAATGCAAGCTGAGTGTTTTGCCTGTGCTGGGAAGTGTAATACCTTCAGATAAATGACGTGACTTCTAATTTGACATCTTTCCAAACTCTCTTCCAAGTGCTTGCTTTGTTTCTTACCTGACCCAAGGTTGTTTTTTCATTGCTTCGGAGACTAAATTGAGTTCTTGATTTTTTTTCAATAATAATAATAAAAATAAAGTGTAGTTCTTTAAAGCATGACAAAATATTATTAATAATAATTTAAAATAGACTTAAGTGAAACTTTTAATGGGACATTATTAGAAAGTACACTTTAAAAACACTTAGGTGGCCTTTTTAGTTCATTAATATATTATTTGCTAGTACAATTAAACACTTATTTTTCATACTTTCAGGGATTTAATACTTTCTGCAGCTTTTTTTCTCAGCTCAAGCCATATGTACACAGCATAACAACAATGCCTGACATGTTATTTCAGCAGAAATCAGTGCGGGTATAACAGCGTGTCCCGTGCTGGTGGTTTGTGTACACACTGCCCTTATATCTCAGCAGCAACAGTTTGGGATTTGTGTTGGGACAGCAAGCGGCAGTCTGGGAGAGCGAAAGTGAAATTAGAGGAGGAGAGATGTGAAATATTGATGGTCTCTCTCTGTGTCCACCGCAAGCCCATTCATTATTCATCCCACCTTGAAGGTAGAATTGCCGGCCTTCTCATGCAGGGTCCTGGGCACTCATGTGTTTGCTCTTTCTGGGCGGCTGGAGACTCTGTGTAGCTCTGCTGACATTTGGCTCTGCTCTGGCTTTGGTCATTCACATGCAGCCACTTTCTATTTCTGACTTATTTTTTCATTTTGAATAAGAGTCAACGGTCACCCAAGTGGAAAAGATGGATGCTGTTTGTGAGTGTGGATCTGTATTTGGACCCATGAAATCAGGGGTGGCCTTTTGGGTCCCTGATCTTAGAGAACACAAACAGCATTAGTATTCTGTCTCCCTCTGTCATGTAAACTTTTTTCTCCAATATTTGTCTATCTATCTGTCTGTCTGAAAATAGATATATTAGTCATTAACATAAAAACAAATCAATTTAAAATACTTGTTTGTCTGAGACTACTAGGGAGAAAAAAATATGGTAACACTTTACAATAAGGTTAATTAGTTAATATTAGTTAACAACATTAGTAAACATGAACTAAGAATGATCAAAACTTCTACAGCATTTATTAATCTTAGTTAATGTTAATTTCAGCATTTACTAATGCATTAATAAAATCACAAGTTGTGTTTGTTAACATTAGTTAATGCACTGTGAACTAACATGAACAAACAACTGTATTTTCATAAACTAACATTATAACAAAGATTAAAAAATAGTGTAATAAATGCATTCTTCATTGTTTGCACATGTTAGTTAATACATTAACTAATGTTAACAATTGACATCTTATTGTAAAGATTTACCAATATTATATATATATATATATATAATACAATATATAAACAAAATTAGCAAATCAACACTTTTGTTTTTTGCACCCATTTTCATGAATGAGGCTGCTGAATATTTTCTACACAAAAGGGCCTTAGCCTTTTCTCCTATGCGAATTGTGCAATCTGTCCACCTCACAGTGTGTGGCTCCTTGCCGAATCCATCCACCTCACAGGTGTGGCATCAAGATGCTGATTAGTACAGGTGTGCCTTGGCTGGTGTGTGCAGCCACTAAAAGGACACAGTGTGCAGCATGTCACAGATGCGGATGAGGGAGCGTGCATATTTGCATGCTGACTGCGAGCAGGTGCCACCACCAGTTGGTGAATTCTGATGAATTGAATGTTCATTTCTCTACCATAAGCCGTCTCCAAAGGCGTTTCAGAGAATTTGGCAGTACATCCAACCGGCCTCACAACTGCAGACCACGTGTAACCACACCAGCCCAGGACCTCCACATCCAGCATCTTCACCTCCAAGATCGTCTGAGACCAGCCACCCAGACAGCTGCTGCAACAATCGGTTTGCATAACCAAATAATTTCTGCACAAACTGTCAGAAACCGTCTCAGGAAGCTCATCTGCATGCTCGTCATCCTCATCGGGGTCTCGACCTGACTGCAGTTCGTCGTCGTAACCGACTTGAGTGGGCAAATGCTCACATTCGATGGCGTCTGGCACTTTGGAGAGGTGTTCTCTTCACGGATGAATCCCGGTTTTCACTGTACGGGGCAGATGGCAGACAGCGTGTATGGCATCGTGTGGGTGAGCGGTTTGCTGATGTCAACGTTGTGGATCGAGTGGCCCATGGTGGTGGTGGGGTTATGGTATGGGCAGGCGTATGTTATGGACAACGAACACAGGTGCATTTTATTGATGGCATTTTGAATGCACAGAGATACCGTGACGAGATCCTGAGGCCCATTGTTGTGCCATTCATCCACGACCATCACCTCATGTTGCAGCATGATAATGCACGGCCCCATGTTGCAAGAATCTGTTCACAATTCCTGGAAGCTGAACACATCCCAGTTCTTGCATGGTCAGCATACTCACCGGAAATGTCACCCATTGAGCATGTTTGGGATGCTCTGGATCGGCGTATACGACAGCGTGTTCCAGTTCCTGCCAATATCCAGCAACTTCACACAGCCATTTACTCAGCCTCATGTCGTTTCAAACCTAAATTACTTACTTTTTTCGTGCAACATAAAATAAGGTATTTTGAAGACTGTTGGTAAGAAAGCTGTTTTGGTTGCATGAAAAAAAATGCTGAGATGTTTATCAAATTATATTTTAATATAATTTTCAATATTATATTCCTTGGTTTATGTTAGGCTGTTGTAGCAAAAATGTGTAATGCATTTTATGTTGAGTCAAGTCACCTTTATTTATATAGCGCTTTTAACAATACAAATTGTAACAAAGCAACTGCATAATATAAAAAATTGAAATATAGTGTGTCAATAATTTAAAATGACAAGATTTAACACTCAATTTTAAGTTGAAGGCATTTCATTATTGAATTTAGTGATGGCATCATCCAGCTCAGTTCAGTTTAAATAGTATCTGTACAATCAAGTCGGTGATATCGCTGGAAATAAAGTTTCCCCAACTAAGCAAGCCAGAGGCGACAGCGGCAAGGAACCAAAACTCCATCGGTGACAGAGCGGAGAAAAAGCGGACCCACCCCAGGAGGGATGAAGACCATCTCTTTTCAACAGGTCAGGTCTGCCCCAAAAACTCGTCCAAATGTCTAAAAAACCTATGTTATTCTGCGGGCACCACTTGGACATCCAGCCAACAGTCTGCTATGAATCTCATCACCCCGGTAAGCACGGAGCGGGCCAGAGCATATTACAGTGTCTGACATCGTATTTGCAAGTTCACACACCTCTTTAACATGATTTTTAGTGATCATCTCCGACTGGCGAAGTCGAACATCATTAGCGCTGACGTGGATAACAATCTTACTGAATTTACGTTTAGCATTAGCCAGCACTTTTAAATTTGGCTCCCGGTAAACAATGGACTATGGTGGCTGGTGTCTCTATTTTCATGTTCCATACAATAGTATCGCCAATAACTAGAGCACTTTCATCAGGTTTCTCAGTGGGTGCGTCCCTTAGTGGGGAGAACCTGTTTGATGTTCTGATCGGAACGGAAGAGCGGTGTTTTGACCCACGACTAGGCCGCATCACAGTCACGCAGGTGCCCTGCTGCACGGGCTCATCCGGAACCAAACAATGTACAGGACTCCCTGAGCTGGTCGCATCCAAAGCCGTATCTACAGCCCTCACATTCTTACTATTCTCAACTAAAGTTTGGATGCGTGTCTCTTGTTCTAAAATCTTCTCTGTCAGCCTAACTATTTCCCTGCATTTATCACATGTGAATCCCTCGCTGCTGATGTAACCCCCCCGGGTCCGCACCATCACACCGACCGGGTCTCGAGCCCGGGATTCCGACGCGGGAGGCGGGCGCTTCCGACGCGCCTCTAGGAGGCAAGGGCCTCTTTTTGCAGGAGAGTGAGGGTTTACACACAGCCCTACCAACATTCCGTTACACACACCCCCTAAACCTCACTCCCGTCCGGGTCAGGCTAACCCCCCCGGAGCACCATCACACCGCTACAGCCTCGGGCGCTAGCGTCACCTCTAGTCGCTAGAGTGCCTCTTTTTGAGGTCAGGAGAGTGAGGTTTACACACAGCCCTTACTGGCATACATCCGTTACACTCACCCCCCTAAACCTCACTCCCGTCCTGGTCACGGCACCAATGTAACCCCCCCGGGTCCGCACCATCACACCGAGCGAGTCTCGAACCCGGGATTCCGACACGGGAGGCGGGCGCTCTACCAAGGAGGCTAAAGGCTACAGCCTCTAGCGTCAGTCGCTAGAGTGCCTCTTTTTGAGGTCAGGAGAGTGAGGTTTACACACAGCCCTTACTGGCATACATCCGTTACACTGACAGAGGTAAATAAACTGTACATGTGGCAGTCAATGCAAACAACAATAGCAGGAGTAGCCATTACTCAGCGTGATTGATGAATGACACCGACATAACTTACCACTTATCCTGTTATTTGATGAACTCGTGAAAAAACGGAGCGAGAGAGAATTTAAACGGAGCGAGAAAAAAAAGAAAACCGTAACAGACGCGAATAGAAACACAAATGACAAGCTAACCGGCTAACAAATGCTAAGGCGATGCACTCACGGTTTTAGATTAAAAGCGATCGATCAAATTAGCCAGATTAGTTTGATAGATAATATCAGAAATAGGGTGGGAATTAAGTTATATTTTACTACTTAAACAGCAGAGAGTGAAAGTAAGATAGATATTCAACAGAGAAGTTAGCTACACGGAGAAGTTAGCTACTCGGTGCTACAATCGCAAACCTCTCAGCAACATGGACAAACATGAAGTAGGTGTGTCATTGAGTCAAATAAAATATTTATTTCTAATGCTACTATTGGTAATGTCTACTTGATACTTTCTCATTTAACACAATAATATCTTTAAATAATCTTGTGTGGGTATTTTTACTGCCAAACTTAGTTTGCAATTAATTAGATTAATTAATTGCTGCACCATATAAATTTTTAATCGACTGACAGCCCTAATTTAAATAGAAAGTAGTCAGTTTCAATTCTAATAATATTTCACAATATTAATGTGTCACTGTTTTACTTTTTAATCAAGTAAATTGGTGAGCGTAAGATACTCTTTTTTCCCCATAGATCTGAATCTGATGATGTTGAATTGGGATTGTATGCTCACAAGTGTCTCTACCACTGTCTGAAATTCAGTTCTGTATATTTCAGCATGTCATTTGCTATATGTGATGTGGCGTTTTTCACAAGAGTCCTGCTAAAAGGAAGCTCATCCCCTGATCTGCTATCATCCAATGTGAATGGACAAGCAGTGGTGTGGAGATTGGACCAGGTGGGTTTTGGGTCTTCAAAGTTCTCCATGTAATCCCATGAAAAAGCCAAGAGGTGCCCTGAGATGTGAAGAACATCTATCCAGGTACTGCACATAAAGGCCCGGCTCATGGTCAGGTCTGGTTTAACGTCAGCCCCTCTTTGATGCCACGTGATCCTCTAACTTTTGTTAGTTTATTTGGCTGCATTTTTATGTACAATGCGTATTTGGACTGTTAGCGTCTTACTGCAAGGAAATCCTGCTGAAATAACCCTGGAATCTGCGCGGTCTTGCTAAAGGCATCAGGCGACTCAAAGGGCTCAGCTGCCAGGTGTTCAATAACACAAGCGCAGAAAGCAGCAGGTCAATCTCGGGATCAATCTTGAGAGGAAAGAAAGAGCCAACGTAAGCAGAGAAGATCCTATCAAATTCATATTTTCTGAGCTGAATGATAATATCTGACGATAGTGATCAATAGATGAACTTTCAGATAACTGGTTAGAAATGATTTAGCTTGCGTTGGAGATGAGAAAGCTCCTCTCAGTCCCTCTGAAGTCCTCAAGTGCGAATCTATCAAACCTGCTTTTGAGTGTGTGAATTCTCATTTCTCGCTCTTAGAGAAAAAAAGAGATACAAAAAAATATATATATGGAATTGTATCACCAGAAGTGACATATAAATAGAGGAGACATATTTGTATGCAGTTAATTTTGAATGAGACCTAAAAAAGGTTAATTAATTAATTAAATAAACAAATATTATGAATTATTAAATATTATTAAGTTTTTTGGGAGTTGCATCATATGACAATTAACTTTGCCTTATTAAATTATGCATATTTTAATAGATTTTTTGACCTTGATACATAGTCGTACTAGTCCTGAAAGGGACCTTTCTGTAATATTCATTTTTTTTCTCTGCTTGATGATTAGAAAACATGACTTTGATTTTGAAAAGACACTTAATATAAAGTGTCCAAAAGATGAAAACATAGTAATTGTAATGGTAAAAAGCCTGATTAACTGTAAGTCCCCTTACTCTATACAGTGAAAAACAGTAATAATGACATCACATGTAATTTCACAGCAAAATACCATTAAATGTACAGTTTTTGGGAGTGAAAAAGAACAGGACTTATTATAATTTAGTGAAAAACTGTAAATTGACATTCCAAGAATCCAGTGTGACAGCCCACATTTGATGGTTTTCCATTGAAATAGCTCTTTCTTCTTAGTTTTTCTTATCAATTGTGGACAATAGAGTTGATGGTACACCTTATATTAAATTGTTTAATTGTTTTATTTTATTAATATTGTTTTATTATTTATTTATTTATTTAAAAGACTTGACTCTCTAACAGTTACACTTTCTATTTTATTTCTATTCTACTAGTTTGCTTTTTATTTAAAAATTGAACCCTATAACATTAAGTTTGCTCTAATCTTTTTCTAATCTATCTACTTGTTTTAATTTGTATTATATATATACACTCACCGGCCACTTTATTAGGTACACCTGTTCAATTGCTTGGTGACACAAATTGCTAATCAGCCAATCACATGGCAGCAGCTCAATGCATTTAGGCATCTAGATGTGGTGAAGACGACTTGCTGAAGTTCAAACCGAGCATCAGAATGGGGAAGAAAGGGGATTTAAGTGACTTTGAACGTGGAATGGTTGTTGGTGCCAGACTGGCTGGTCTGAGTATTTCAAAAACTGCTGATCTACTGGGATTTTCACGCACAACCATCTCTAGGGTTTACAGAGAATGGTCTGAAAAAGAGAAAATATCCATGAGCGGCAGTTGTGTGGAAAATGCCTTGTTGATGTCAGAGGTCAGAGGAGAATAGACTGGTTAGAGATGATAGAAAGGCAACATTAACTCAAATAACCACTCGTTACAACCAAGTATGCAGAATACCATCTCTGAACGCACAACACTCGAACCCTGAAGCAGATGGGCTCCAGCAGCAGAAGACCACACCGGGTGCCGCTCCTGTCAGATAAGAACAGGACACGGAGGATACAATTCACACAGCTCACCAAAATTGGACAATAGTAGATTGGAAAAACGTTGCCTTGGTCTGATGAGTCTCGATTTCTGCTGCGACATTCAGATGGTAGGGTCAGAATTTGGCGTAAAGAACATGAAAGCATGGATCCATCCTGCCTTGTCTCAACGGTTCAGGCTGGTGGTGGTGGTGTAATGGTGTGGGGAATATTTTCTTGGCACACTTTGGCCCCTTAGTACCAATTGAGCATCGTTTAAATCCACAGCCTACCTGAGTATTGTTGCTTGACCATGTCCATCCCTTTATGACTACAGTGTACCCATCTTCTGATGCTACTTCCAGCAGGATAATGCACCATGTCACAAAGCTCAAATCATCTCAGACTGGTTTCTTGAACATGACAATGAGTTCACTTTACTCAAATGGCCTCCACAGTCACCAGATCTCAATCCAATAGAGCACCTTTGGGATGTGGTGGAAAGGGAGATTTGCATCATGGATGTGCAGCCGACAAATCTGCACAACTGCGTGATGCTATCATGTCAATATGGACCAAAATCTCTGAGGAATGTTTCCAACACCTTGTTGAATCTATGCCACGAAGAATTAAGGCAGTTCTGAAGGCAAAAGGGGGTCCAACCCGGTACTAGCAAGGTGTGCCTAATAAAGTGGCCAGTGAGTGTATATATTTATTTATTTATTTATTTCCGTTTTAACACCATTCCAGCATCTATGGCTATATTCATGGCGAGTGTGTGTGTATGTATACAAATATATCTCCATATGTGTACTGTGTTAGACTAACCGAGACTTGTCACAGCATTTACATATTATCAAATCAAATCTATTTATTGTCACACATCATGTACACAAGTGTACTGATGGTGAAATTCTTATGTACAAGACTCTGTGCCCAGGCAGTACAAGTAACAAGATATGAAAAATGTACAATATACATAAACAACAATATGCACACTTTACAAAATATACACATTTGCACAATATAGACAATTGTACACACATATACAGTACACACATTTCCATAATATACACATAGTAAACTGTATTCTCAAGAGACTTATGGATGTATGTATAGCTTTTTATATGACTTACAGTGGAGCATACTGTTAGTGTTTTACTGTGTTAATGCAGAAGAGAAGATGGAGCTGCATGTGTTCTAAGCTATGCAGTGCGAGACATGTTACAGTGCTGTCAGAGTCGGTGTGTCTGGTGTGTAGATGGAATCCAGTGTGAGGGGTGGGTGGGTGAGTATAGTTTGCTATCTATATTATTGCTCTTTTGTTGGGTTTGTCCTCATTTGTATGTCGCTTTGGATAAAAGCGTCTGTATTAAATTAATGTTTATTGCATTATTTTAGTGTAATGTTAACATGGTTGT
Source organism: Ptychobarbus kaznakovi (assembly GCA_027422405.1). Classification (NCBI taxonomy): domain Eukaryota; kingdom Metazoa; phylum Chordata; class Actinopteri; order Cypriniformes; family Cyprinidae; genus Ptychobarbus; species Ptychobarbus kaznakovi. The sequence continues at coordinate 29,841,330 of CM049798.1, forward strand.
ATTTTGTGTTTGTGTGCTCCTTCCACACAGTATATAAGTGATAAGACATTATGCCAAACTGCACAAATCATCCATTCACACTATTGCACATGAACAATTGGTCAGTTCACTCAAACTGCACTGTCTCAGTCCAATGTGTGATTGAACCCAAGTCTCTTTGCATACTAAAAAAAAATATCAGCAAACTAATGCATGACATTCCTGCATCTCGCTGTTGCATTTCTAAAACTTGCTAGGGAGGAAAATAACTTGGAAAAGAAGCCTTCAATATTCCCGGTGCCTGCTCAGAAGAAAGGCAGCTTGGTTGTCAAGTTTCAAGGGTATTCTCCCTAGTGTGTAAAGTGTTGTTCTGGTAAACTAAAGTGAAGGGAACCGTTCACAGAGATGAAAGGACGCACGGCGGTATCAAAGGGCTTGCTTCAGACCCAATCTAGTCAAGCTGATTTCTGGAATTTTCTGTAATGCGACACATGAAACAGAGGAGCAGGTGATGGAGGAGATCTTTCAAATCCAACCCCCTGTGTCTTTGCGGGTCAGCAGGCTGCTGTATGGGGAGGAAGCCATTTTGTGCGCTGGGAGATAATGCAGCGGTTGCGTGAAGAGCGTGGGGATGATTGTTAATGTTGAGACGTGCGGTCTGTCATAATTCTTGAACCTGGAAGCCACATCTCATAGAGGGTTGCGTGCTTACATTTTAATGAAAATTAGAGCAATTTTACAAAAAAATTGTCCAGAGTCGCACTAATAACTATCCGTTTTTAGGTTCTCTTTTGCTCTTGTTCGCTCCCTGCCCCCCTGCATTAAGATGGATGTGTGCCGTGCCTTTCCGACTTATTTGAATCCATGCCGCAGACGTCCAATTTTTGATCACCTTAGAGGTGGAGATTCACAGCAGACCTGCAAATATGAAAAGTACATTTGTGCTCCATTCCGGTTTATTCCCATCTGCCTGGAGTGCCGGCAATATTAGAGAGCGCAGCAATTTTGGGCTGTATTTTCTGACCGAGCAGTTTGAATCTGGCCCATCTGCAGCCCATTAAATTATATGAAATCACTGGTATTTTTCAAATACATGCCAGGTTGGAAACTGTTAATAAATCTTGGGATGAGCAGCGCAGAGAGGAGAGAGCAGTGGTTACGTCAAAGGTGATTTCAGCCTGTCAGTGGAAATTGCTCTCATCCAGTAATGAGGTAAAATGGACAGAATTAGGGTTGAATTAGATGGGGTAGAGGACTTTTTGCTTTTGCTTGCTTATTTCTGAGGTTTTTAGGTTTCACCTGGTCATATCTCAGCTTTTTGCAACTACTGCAAACTCAGAAAGCATCTCAGTACTTCCAGTTTTCTGTTGTTTAGCGGCTAGCTGGGAGAAGACCACACTTACACGGCATCTCAAGTATTTATTCTCAAATTTGAATGTCTGCATATTTTAATTTCTCCCCTCTCGCTCTTGTGCTTTCAGTTTCCTTCTTTAAAACGGTAGTATATGTAGAAATTCCTAAGATATGAATGCAGATGGCTTTTTTGTGGTAATATGTTCTGGTACTGTCAGTCCAGGATTCTGTCCTCCACCTGCAGAGGGCGATGTTGTCTTTAACATAAACCTGCTCAGCTCTCCTTACATACACTTTAGGCTATGTTCAGAATAATGTATGGTCATACCCTTACTATTTCTGCGGTGTATAGTATGTATGCAGTGCACAGTATGCAAAGTGTATTCATTGAATGACCGACTACACCTGTCTACATGTGCAGCGTACAAGAGCAATGCTTCCAACATTTGCAATGTGTTTGACTGGAAATAACATCAGCTGATGTCTCTCTTTTTTCTTTTTAATTTGACCACACCACCAAATGTTAAATTACTGAGGTACTGGAACTGCAGTAATCTGACAACATCACACATTAAACAAAGTCATGTTGACAACATTGTAGCATAATACTTTTTGAAACATTCATTGTTGCGTCATGTTTTCTGTTTCATATACTATTTTAGCTTGCAGTCTACAGTCTTCATTCATTAGAAAACTAGCATTCAATTAAAAGTCAGATGAAGGATATTCCTGTGATATCTAAAAAATATTGTACTTTCATAATAGTGCTTCAAGGGTATGTATTATTCTACCAATATGCACCTTTTAGGGGTAAGTACAATACAGCATTGTCCCTTTCAGTGCCTCAGTGTAGGGTTATATACTGATAAACTAGATTTTATTAATATTTAAAATAAATGTTTTAATTTGTTGATATTTAAAATTAATTTAAATTTTAGCTTAATTATAGTCATTTTATTGTGTGCGTGTGTCAATTAGATTTTTTTTTATATGTGTATGTGTGTGTGTGTGTGTGTATACATATGTGACCCTCTCTGTAAAAACCAGGCTAAAGTCTAAAAATCTAATTCTGAGATAACGAGCATCAACGTTTGATTACAAGCATTAATTTCGCCATGATTTCAATCTTTGACATGGCCTTACTCAGTCAATATTAAAGATACCAAGAATATATTTTCACAGAATGTTCTTTACAATATGACAGTAAGATGATTTTATGCAGAAAATAGCAAATCTCAAAAATGACTTTAGCTGGGTTTTCACAGAGAGGGTCACACACGCACGCATGCATACACACACATATATATATAACATGTTTTATTTATTTTTATTTTAGTTCTTTTATCAATTGAATTTAAAATAAATGTATATGAGAAACATTACCATGCAGATAGTTGAAATACAATATTATGAAATAAAATAAAATTGCATTTTATAAATAATATTTATATTGAATTGAATTTTACTTCAAGTAATAAACATTATTATTGTTATTTTTTTTTATTTTACAATACAATATAAAGGTACAATATTTGCAAAAAAAATTCTGACAGTGCATGAATAAGGGGAAATTAAGAAATTGCAATCACAGAATCAGAAGATACGGACTTTCTGAATAGGAACATCCTAAATCTCAACTCCAGGTTTACACCTGTAAGAACCATCCTAAAATAAACATGATGTCTTTGAATGCCTGCATTACTTCATCTGTTTTCAACCCTACTTGTGCAAGACTTTATGAAGAACAGCTCAAATGTTAAACTTCCCGGAAAGGTTTTCATCTTCATATATACTGTATGTATGTATATATAAAAAGATCTGCTGTCTTGAGTCCATTGTAAGTAATCACGCTGTGTTCTCAAATAAAAACAGCACTATCATTGTCAGTGGTGGTCAGTATCCATCGAACCAATTTCTTTTATCGGCACATATCTATTGTATCTATTACTGTAGTGCTATTCTCTGGGCACATGTTAGATTGAGAGATGTTGATGAGACAGCTGATGGTGGTTCTGGTGGTCTGTAGTTTGGGTGTGCGTGGAAGCGAGATGGTTAACACCCTGCCACAACACAACCTCAGGCTCTGCTCTTCTCTCTCTCTTTCCCTCAGCTGCTCAACTATGAAGACACTTCATCTTCTTTGACAGTCTGACCACTGCTGCCTGTTCTGATGCGTTCAACATGCCTTCATTGCATCATAAATAAATCAGAGAAATTCGTTTCTTTCTTTCTTTTCTCAGTTTTTTTTATTTTATCTGCTTCAATTATTCGGGTAGAAAGAGGCAAATGGCATACCGAACAGGGTTCCCGTGTGCTCTGCCTCTTTGGCTGCTACCACTTCGACCACATTTACGTTTCATCGTTTTCACTCTTTGATCTTATTCAGCTTACTATTATGACTAATCTGGGGAGATTTAAAATTAATGTCATGTATTTGACTGATTTTTCCCAATTAATGCCTGTTGGGTTTAGAAAAACAGTCTAAATGGATGAAAGAAGCAAAATGCAGCCATTTTCTTGCGGTGGTTGCGGTGTGACACACATCATTACTGAAGCTGAGTAGGAGCCGCAGATGCATTCAGGGTACAGTGGGGGCTGTACGTTACAGAGAGGGAGGGGCCTTTGGTGGGGGGTGCTGGAGGGGATGTCAAGACACCCCTTCTTTCTTCCTCCCTATCCTCTCCAATCCTCTGCGGGTAATCTCATACCTTGTGCTCGTCCACCGCCAACCAATTACCTGGCAACCCTGCCCTTCTCTCTGGTGCAAGCATTCTGCAGTTGCATGATGGGATTTTTGTATATTGAATTTCATCTACTGAAGAGATAAAGGGTGTAGGAACAGTGCTCTGCCACTACGTTAGATCAGTGTTTCTTGCAAACCGCTCCTCACTGACACTGATTGTGGGGAAAAGAGAAATTGGGGTTGGCAGCAAAAGGAAACGATGCATGGCACTAGCCAATTTCATTTACCATTTTTTTTTAAACCTTACTCTATTTCAGCCATGCTCACTTTTGCTTTAGATCTGCTAGTTGCTAATAGATTATGGTGTGTTACATCCGCAAAGACTGCAGTGATTGTGGTTTGTGTTATTTGTGTGGTGTTCCCCAAGTCTTTGTCTGAGGCCCGCTCTAGTTCTCCTCTTTCACTTTCCCCAGCACTGATTGAGTCTCTTTAATGCTACCACAGCTGGGCTGCAATGACAGTTAGTGGATGAGAGAGGCTCAATAGAAGGTCAGCATTTATTCAGGTTGAGCTCCTCACTCTCTCAGCCCTATTTGTAACCTGTCCAGAGCAGAGTCCCCTGCTCCCCCTCACCAAATCCAGCTCGAACCATCAGTCTCTGTCTGCTCGTGGCGGGGAGGCAGCCCGCTCTCTGCCGCATACCCACACAACTCATTGGCTCTGGCAGGAGGGGATCTTAGTGATGGACCGATGTTCATATATCAAACGTGGGTTGTGTGTGACAGTCTGGTCCCCGAACGGGTGAAATAATGAGTCTAGCAAAAAAGTAACAAAGCTGAAAAATGGGATGGGTTGCTTCGACCTGCCATCACTTATCTGAAATTTTATCAGCCCTTGTAAGGAGCCACAGAGCTTGATTGTGGGTTTGCGTGTGGCCTGATTGGTTCAGGATTGAGATTCCATGAAAAATGTTCTTCTAAAAGATGATTTGATTTCTATCTGTTTCGCTGTCAGTCTTCATGCCACTGCCGTCTCCACCCTCGCGAATGATTTGTGAGGGTCCAAAAATGGACTCTTCACCACCATACCAATCTATACACCAGTATAAGTTAATTAATGGCACGCTAATTTGTTTCAGATGGATGGATAGGACTTAGTATGTAAACTTTCTATCAATAGGTCTCCAGGCCTATTGAACGATCTCATTGTGAATTAGGTCAATATACAACTAGATGGGTTATACAACTATGTTTAGATGAGCTATCTATTCCTTAAATAATAAAATAAATGAACTGTTACATGGTGTACCAAATATAACCATAGGATATCATTGCATAGTGAGTACCTGTATGTATGTATCACTGTAATTTATAGTATGCTATACAAACGCTGGTCCACAGAAAAAAAAGCATCTGATGAACTTGGTGATTGTCTTTATTACCTTTTAAATTATTGTTAGTAGATACAAAAGTTGTTACATGTCTTTTCTTTATGGATGTGTGGCTGTTTTTAATAGGCAGTTTGATTTGAATTGTGCATGTCACTTCAGCAAGGCTCAGATTATCGTTCTTGTCATTTTTAAATATGTAATTTTCATTTACTCACCAAAAGCTTTTTCAAGCCTTATTAGTAAGAGAGTATTAATTTTGACTTAAATGTTGACCCTGCCTTTAACGTTTCTAAAATAAACACAAAAATAACATTACAATCATTCCAATATTCATCTCTCACTGTTTAATGTTTCTTTGCCCAAGGACGCCAAGTTCTGCTATATTGTGTTAAACACCATTAATCTGTAATTATTTATTAATGTGTGGAAAAAGTGGTAAAACAAAATGTTATAAATTCCCTTTTGTTATTTTTAATTTTATGATGATGATTATTATATTGTTATTATTTAAATGTGTATATTTGTCTTATTGAACAAACAACAGATTCTTTCTCTACTAAAAACAGTGTTGCACATACAGCATAGATATTTATCATGTCAAATGTAGGTATTAGTCAAGAATCAATGCCCTCCTGTAAAATAAGCCACACTCTCTCTGTCTGTTTGTAAATGAACACACACACACACACACACACACACATGCATCCTAACTCGATGTGAGTGCTCACACACCTGGAACAGATAAAGGCTCTTTCATGTTTGCGGGTCTCCACTGAGGTCAATGTGAGCCGGCGCATCGAGAGAGTTTTACAAGCCAAAGCTAGAGAAGAAATTAAATGTAACCGTACACTGCTTGAGATTGCCAGGTGCCACAGAGAAAGAAGAGAGATAGACAAAGAAAGAGATTTGTATTAGTCAGTCAACTCTGAGCTGTCCCTCTGGCTCACTCAGCATGTCTTGCGGGCCTTTGCTGCCTTCTGCATTCACTCAAAAGAAACAAAAATAAGACTTGTCAATGTTTTATGTCATTCTACTTATCAACGGTATGTATGTAAAATCTACACGTCAAGCTCTCTCCAGCTTCATCTTGTTTATCACATTAAAGAGACACAGCAGCCTCTTTTTCCCCTCCCTGAATTAACCTCTATCCTCAGGGCTTTTGCCTCACACAATTTTTGACATGACACATGCCGTTGTAAACGGCGCTTCAGAGCTCGGATCAAACACCCTCCCCAGACGTAAATAAAATCAGAAAGGCTCGTTGGCGTGCAGGAACACACAGACATTAGCAGCACTACAATACAATGCTGCGTATGTCACCACGTGTCAACAAATCTAACACCAGCCTGTACTACATGCATATCAGAATCGCACAATGTTTGTTTCTCGTCTTCATGGAAGGTGTGCTGAAGCGAGGCCTTCACCTACAGCCCAGCGATCAGTGGCAGGGTGACCTGAATACTGTAATGTTTAATCTACACCGTATGATGCAGATAGAGCCTTTACCAGGCTTATGGGAAACACATTTGTAGTTTTTTTGTGTCTGCACTTCTCATATGGCCACTATTATGTACACATCTGTTGCTTAACTGCTGTTGAAACTTTCCAAAAAGGAGTGGAAGATGAGGCGCTGACAAGTGCCAATGAAATCATGCCTACTTTAACTTTCTTGAAAGGTGAAGCATGTCGCTATTTTCAATGTGAAAATACTTTCTTCTATCACATGTAGAGAGAGAATTTTGCTATATTTATAATTTATTTCATCCTTATGTTGTTCCTTTGTAACACAAAATGTATTTTCAAGAATGACCACTCTGCTATTTTAAGTAATTCATTGAAAACGTATGTACTGTACTGTAGTATATTTAAATAGAGCTATTGTTTCAGCTCTGGAAATTAATTATTAAATATTCAATATCGCTTTGATTAAAGCAATATTAATATTTACTATCAATTTGTTCATTTTGCCTTGTGGCCAACAATAGCAATAAAACAAATGTAATAATTCTTCTCAGCTTCGAGCTTAGGTAAGCGTTATCTTTTGGCAAATAAGGATAAAATACTTAAAATCACATTCCAGAGACAATTATTTATAAAATGAAACAAGGTTTATTTGTTATACTGCTATTCTAACATAAATGGATTAATTAATGATACACACAATCATGCACACACACATACGGGAGTTTTGAGGTTAAATGTTGAAAGAATACCATTCTTTCCTATTTCATAACTTAAACAACCAGCAAAGATCACGAAAGATGCCTAGGCTTTCTTTTCTGCATTCAGATCAAATTTACCAGTTTCAGTTAGGATAAAACTTAAGTTTGTTACTTGCTTTATGATGGAAAAGCAGGCTGTTGCTTTAGTTCGTTTCACGTGGTTTCCACGCGTTGCTCTGGGAACCTTTGTCTCGTTTCGCACGTGGGTTTCCACGTGTTGCTCTGGGAAAACTCTGCTGCGTGCCGTCACCGTGGAGCCGTGTTGGAAACGGAGGCTATTTGATGCTGGTTTTGCGTTGAGATGGAAGCGTCGTTACGCTGCTGGTTCTGCGACGTTACGGCGTTTACACAGTCTTTGATTCACGCGTGCGTTGTTTGTCTCAGCCGGTCTTAAGGCGAGGGTCCAGCGGGCCATCCTTCCGGCGTTGGAGAGCGAGTTTCGAGAGCAGGAAGAGTTAGTTTCAAGAGAGGTTCAAGAGAGAGAGCGCGCACACGGGCGCGTCGTTTTAAACAGTCCGATTTGGCCCTGCCCATAGGCGGCCGATCGAATCAGAGTGTCGGTATGGGGCGGAGCCCCGCCCATGTCCAGGCTTTCTGGGGTTGATGTCCACGTGATCCAATATTTCATTCATTCCATGGAAGATATAAACTTACAGATTTTATATACGTTTAGTCACACATGATGCTAAAGTTTAACGGTCATCAACATAATTTGTTACATACGATGTCAGCTTTTTTAGAGACTAAACATCACATTTGGTGCACACACCAACATACAGTTTATGCAGTTTAAAGTATGATTAAAAATCACCCACATTGTCCTAAATAATTCACATTCGAAATCATCACATCAAGCCTATGAAGGGCGAAGTACAACATTAATATCCATATTTATATATATTGTTTCTTTGAGTACACCGTTTTAAATGGCTACGGCCATTAGTGTTCTTCTGGAAATCCTTTGTAGGTTCCCTTTGTTCTGTGCCCGGAAGAAATCGCGCGCTTTTGCCCTGAGGAGGAGGGGTGAGGGGAGCTGGTTTTACGTCGCCCCATAGTCAGATGTCTTGGACACGTGTCTTGGATTTCCTTCTGTGCGATAATACTCTACACATCCCCCTTTTGCTTGGTGATGTTCCCTGATGGAACATCGTCAGGCACTGGAACAAGAAGCAGAGAGAACAGGCACATACAAGACACAAACATCATTTCTATCACTGACTGAAACTGGTGCAGGGTAATTTGGGAAGAACAGGTTAGAAACTTGAGAAGGCATAGGGATGCATTGTTTAGCATTATTGACAATTTGGGTCATTTTTGACTGGTTTAATTGTCAGGGGTTCGACGAGGCGGTATAGCATGATCTCAGTCAGGTTGTCGAATTCTCGGGTTCTTGGTCGGGTTTACCACGTCGGAAAAAGCGCGGGACGCTGACGGGTATTTGTTGAGAGACTCTTGAACGGCGTTCACTTGCTTGCGTAAGAGGAAGGCCATTGTCAAAGTCCCGACATATCCTACGATAGTAGAGATACAAAACGCTGTGTCAGCGGCAGACAAAGACCGAATAATTGGCACGCCGGCGGGCGGAAGGCGAGCGATAGCTTCTAAAGCTGTCAGCCGGTGTCAATCAATAAGAGATTTCGATTTCAACCTGATATTATCGTCGGTGAGGTGATACAATGCTAACTCGTCAATATGGAGGATCGCGCCCTTCGGGACAGTGATCATAAAGTTTGGTTGGCAAATTAATGCGTGTGGCGGTGTCGTGTTAATCGCATGTGAGGGTGGCTGTTCGTGCTGGGGTGTACCAGCCATCGGTTTCTGATGATTTCGGCTTGCGTTACCTCAACTGAGAACGTGGTGTTGCTTCGGCGGGGCAGCTAGTGTCGGGTTTAATGGATTCTAAACCGCAGATGCCCTTGATATTATCGCGTACGCAGAGTTTACTCGGGTTAGAGGGAGTGAATGTCCTAAGTGAGCGTGCCCATCTTTAAGTTTGGGCCAGATACACTGCTCATTGTTTATCGTGATACGCAGCAACTTTCGGAGTGTGGATTTTGACATAGGTTTTCCCTTGCCGTAATCCCACATTCACAACGTCTTTGAGCCAGTAAACATTATTAACGTTGATAATGGGCAAACTGAAAAGACAACTAAGTCAACTGTTTCCGGGTTTGCGTATATGTGAATAGCGCTACGGGAAAGGGCGAGATGGGTTTGGATGAGACTAGCGGGGCCCGCAGTGGCCAAAGTTACGACGTTTGAACAAGGCTAAGAGGTATCACGTAGCACGGAATCCTATTCATGGTTAAGTTGTCAATCAAGGAACTTACATCGCGCATCATGTCGTTCATGATTTTGGCGGGTGGCCTCGATCGGTCGACAACGGTTCTCACAATGAATTACAGCGACTTTACTGACGGAAGTCGATCTCATTTCAGGACCTGGATTCAAGGATTGGTTAAGGGGGTTCAAAGTGAGAGAGTGGAAAGGAAAAAACACAAGTGAGACACGAGATAAAGAAACCAAACGATAAAGCAAAAAATAAATAAATAAATAAATAAAATAAAATAACATTTAAAATAAAAATCAAACAAAATTAAAACAAAATATTATATATAAAAACAAAAAATTGAGAGTAACTCCTCTCTACTAGATTGGTCCTAGCAGTGCTGCGGAGGAGAGAATATGGGTTGTGTCTAAGCATGGTTGCTATATGTTTCCTAAAATGACAATACTTATGCTTGTGTTGTGCATATGGTTGTCGGTCTGTGTCAGTGGGTTTGATCTTCCCCCTTTTCCTGTCGGTGGTTTGGATTTGCCGGTTGGAACTGGCAACCCATCATGGTGCATCGTGTGTGTCAGCGTACTCCCCCTCTGGCCGTGAGGTACTACGAGCTTTGGCGCAGTGAGTGGCTTAGGGACATACGTGTGGACACCGTCTTGCAGATGCAGCATGTACTTGACAGAGTGGAGCGTGCGGAGCTCGGAGGATGTGTTCAGGTCCGTAGAGGAAATGGAATGTTCAAATGGGTTTGACATGTGAGCTGTCATGGTTCGTAGTGACGAATCCGCATTTGAGGGTGAGGAGATCGTCGGCAGCGAACTGAGGTGTTATGGCGATGCGGGAGAGGGCAGGGGTGTGCGCACCAGTGGCGTGCTGGCGGCGGGTTACTGCTGCCACTGTGGGGTTGGGTGGGAGGGCATGAAGGGTCCAGGACTCTTCATGTGATGCACCTGCTGTGGTGAGGGCATCGGTTTGGTCATTTGAGGGGCTGGAGCCTGGGAGGAAACGTTTAGGATGTCAGAACTGATCTGGTGTTCTTCGGAGGAATGGCAGGTGACTGAGACAGCACTTTCAGGAACTTGAGGAGTTTCATCAGCAGGTGTTTGTTGGACGCTGCTGTGATTTGGAGTATTAGGTGTTGAGTTAGTGTTTAACTCTGTTGCTGGGTTTTCAGGTGGGGTTTCATGTCCATCTGAAGTTAGGGTGTTTACTGTTCTCTGAGAGTGAGGTGAAGCAGTGCTGTTTTCTGTGGCTGATTTGTTCAGCTTGTCACTGCCGTTTCGTCCGACAGCTAGTCAGACTGACTCTGGTTCCTCTTCCTTTTCCCACTGATTCTCATGAGGCCTTGCTTGGTCCCATGACTTATCCAGTGTCGTCCAGGTGAGCGTTGACGTTCACGCGGTCCATCCCAGCGGTCATACCTCTGTTTAGGTCGGGTGCCAGCGTGTGAGTCTCGTTCTCTGTTGTACGGGGGTGCATTCCACTCTTGTGTGGTGGCTTAGCGCTGTCTTGGCGTTGGGTGCCCTCTAGAGCCAGTTCATGGTGTTGCGTGTTGAAATCAAGAACTGCTGGGGTTTTTACGCTCTTTTCTGAGGCCATCTTTTGTTTGTAGTAGGCCTTTTGCACCAAGTCTCGCAACTGCTGAGTGTTCATTGTCCGTGGACATGCAAGAAAGCCAAGATGGTGGTAATGCCAGGATGAAGGTTTCTTAGGAAGAGAGTTTTAAAGTTCAGTTCATCTTCCATGTCAGATTCATTGCGAGTTCCAAAGTATGCTTGTCTGAGTCGACTGTAGTAAGCTTGAGGAGTTTCGTGACATCCTTGTCTCGTCTCCAGGGCAGCCACTAAGCATTGATCGGACTCAGGGTCGGCAAACTCTTTAATGAGGGTTTTTGAAGCTGTTGATAATCAGTCTTTGTGTTAACAGGCTGCCGGTCGAGGAAGCTGCGTACTCCGGACTGGATGTCGTTCGGAGTAAGTAGAGTTTATCTTTGTCCGTAACGTTAGGTCGCATTTCAAGATGGAAATCAATATCTTGCAGATACGCTTGGACTTTTGGCTGTTGGCACGCTGGGGTTGAATTTTTCAACGTTTCAGGCGAGCTTGTCAAGGTCTTTTAGGCCAAGCCATGCGACGATCTGCGGCTGGCTGCTGCAGCAGATTCTTCTGGTTCTGTCGTGATATAAAGTTCTTCAGACGGTGCTGGTGAATGTTTTAACACCAACCCCTCTGTCTTATGCTCACGTGTCAGTCCAGGCACAGGTGACTTGGTCCTGCT
>CM049798.1:29853617-29866117 GCA_027422405.1 Ptychobarbus kaznakovi
CTTTTGTTGTTTTTAATATTTTGAATTGGTTTTAGCTTTATTTATTTTTTTTCCTTTAAAAGTTTAATTTTGAAATGTTTTGTATGCATTTGTCATTTTATTTAATTTCTCCATTTTCTTAAATGTGTATATATAGTATTTATAGAGTTTTTAACTTATAGTTTTAGTTACTTTTTCTCTTATTTGTAAAGTCGGTTTGGATAAAACGTCTGGATAAAACTCGCTACATGACTAAAAGTAAAAGTAAATCAAGGAGCCGCAATTAATATGCTGGGCATTGAAACTGCTTTCAAATGCATGATCACTTTTTAGTTTCAATTTCACTTTCGAGATTTGCGATCGCACCTACTCTGTTTATACTATGGCACGATAGTACTTACCATACATTTTACAAGATCAGATGCTTGTACTGTATGTGGTGCTCAGAATCTGTAAATATTCTGTAAGTTTTCCTGTGTGGCTCAGTGGTAGAGCATTGCGTTAGCAGCACAAAAGGTTGTGGGTTCGATTCCCAGGGAACACAAATACTGATAAAAATTGTATAACCTGAATGCATTTGGATAAAAGCGTCTGCAAAAATGCATAAATGTAAATAATCCGCCATCATCCTCAGTCTAGCCGCTAGCAAGGAGCTAACCATGTCCCTTTAGTGGCTCGCGTTATTTTATTAGAATGCGTTATTTGCTTTCTGTGCCTTTCTGAATAAAGACACCAACCCATCCCTGCACTTCACATCCCCTGCACAGCCTGGAACATAAAATTTATTTCCATGATCTCCCATTTTCGCTGTTGTCCTCGCTTGTTTCTTCACAATGCCTGCAGAACTTCTAATGGTGGGGCTGGCATAGAACATGGGTTGGTATATGCACATTTTTGGGGCATAACTATTAGTGATCCCGACTGTAACGTCACAGTCGGTGTTATGTTCTGATTCACCTAATTTTCAGTGGTCTTTTGCATTCACAAGATTTACATAAGAAGGAGGAAACAATGGTGTTTGAGGCTGACTGTATGTCATTTCCATGTACAGAACCGTTATTATTCAACTATGCCAAGGTAAATACAGTTTTCGATTCTATAGCACATTTAAGTGCAAACTCAATGGGATGTTTTTGGGGACTGGAATTCATTTTAATCACAATTAAATGGATTATATTTTTTATTTTCAACTATCTGAGCTTTAGAGTGTTTTTGACCCAATTAAATAGATCTCAAGTACATCTTTATATGTAATTTTACAATTACTTATATTGTCTTTGAAATACGGGTTACTGCTGTATTTACTGCTGAATGTATTGACAAGCATTTATGGTAAACTAAAATATAATTTAATGTAATTTCTCTGCGTCACGAATCCTGTCTATGCACTTCCGTTCACTCACCACCAGAGGTCACCCGCTCTGCCAGTGGCACGGTGTTGAGATATATATATATATATATTATTTTTTTTGAAACGCAAAAAAATAAATAAATGAGGCTCGATCATCTATTAACAAACGTGCCTGTTTATTTTAGCATTTCCGTCAGTGAACACGCACACGCAACCTGCAAAACACTAAAATAAATAATACAGTTAAACAAAGTAACCTTACATAAGAAAGTTAAATGCACACTGTCTACCTCACGCGAGTGGCACGGCGAGAACCCATTATTGAGAAATGAGAGTTACGTCAAATTCTCATTCTTTATCAGTGATGCTGTCTACATTGGATGCAGCGCGATACAACATGACAAATCCCTCACAGTAAACTTCTCGTCCTATTTATGAGGTACTGACACAAAATTCAAATTTTCTGCATGCGCTCTCTAGTAGAGGTGGGCAATATGACCAAAATTTTATATCATGATATGACTAATTTTATATCACGATAACGATATATAGCACGATATGGTAATTTTTTTTTATTTTTCTTTGATACCATAGAATTTCATAATCCCTTGTCACCAATGTCAATATCAAACTAATATAAACCTAAAAAGAGACACAAAAAACAAAAACAAAAAATCAAGCTCACTGAAGATAAATAAACAGTCAGTGAAGAAATAAGGATAAGCAATAGGACAAAAACTACAATAAATAAGAAACGCTACATACATTGTGTAAATGAATTAGTCGTCACTGTGTTAATTATATCTATCTATCTATGATAGATATAATTAACACATATATTATGTATAGATTCTATACATGTATATAAATATATAATTATTATTTTTTATTATTGCATATACAAACGTTGTATTATGCTTGTTATAAATGGGGCGACCATTTTTACGGGACGCATCCCTTTATTTCTTTATTGCATAAAATATCCAGGTTTTGCCTGTTTGCACTGTGCAGGTAGATCGTTGTGTGACATTCATGAGAGCTATAGAGAACAGAGCAGACGGCTCCTTATGCTTTCAAATCGCTCTCGCGCCTACTTTGGTGTCTTTTTTGATCAGTGCGCAACGACGCTTCAAGTCAAACAAACGAACAAACATGTGCGCATAATATTTGCATTGCTTTGATCAATCTCTGTAGATCTCACCTTCTCATGTGCAGCGCCACGGTTATGATTATGTCGATTATGTACAAAACCTGCATGTTATTGGTCAAACTACTTTGGATGTTTTAGGCAATATTAAAATCCTGGCCAGGACGTGTCCCGTATAAATGGCACATATGGCCACACCCTAGTTATAGAGTGTGTGACGTCACATGCACTACCACCGGTGGCAATAGACAACCACGGTGGCAACCAACCACCGCGGTGATGCAGTTGTCACGGTGACCGTCACAGCCCTAATCCTTTGTCAGATGGCTGAGTATTGTAAGCACATATCGCTACCTTAGCTGATAGCTACCTTACAAAGCCTATCTTAGTTTTCATAGTCATAGTCTTGCCTTGCCTGTTTTCATTCTAGCCTGTGTATCTTGGTTTAACCCTTTGCCTTGCTGTTTCGGATTGTGTTTGCCCCTGCCTGGATTATTGCTCGCGTACCTGGATTATCTCTCTTTGCCTTGCCCTGTTGGATACTGTTCGCCGATCGAAGACCCACGCTTTCCCTAGGAATATTCTTTGTCTTGCCTCATCTATGTCTGTTTGCTGTGTATCGACCAATGCTTGTTTCATGACCACACCTTTTAATAAAGCTCTTCAGATGGATCCACTTGCCTCTCTTCTCGTCGGCTCCGTAACAGAATACTCGGCCACAAAAGGATCCAGCAGCTTTTCAAATGGACACTGACCAGGTATGGACACAGCAAAACTGCTGTTAGCTCTCTAGCAGGACAATCGATCACTCGAGAGCTATATTCAAGAGTATTTAGAGATCGCTAATTATTCTGATTCTGACAAACTTTGTGCTCATGCTTTAATTGACCGTTGGTTCAGCGTTCACTGTGGGTGTCGCTGATACAATGAGACACCGCACTCACTTGTGTGATAGCAGCCGCGTTAGCGGAGCCCGTACACAAGATGGCGGCCACAACAACACCCCGTCAAGTCAATTCACAGTCGATCTACATGAGCCAAGTCAAGTAACAGTTGATCTTAAAGAGTCAAGTCAAGTTATAGTTGATCTTCGTGAATCCAGTCAAGACACAGTTGATCGTTGTGAGTCCAGTCAAGTCACCGTTGATCTTCGTGAATCCAGTCAAGTCACAGTTGATCGTCGTGAGTCCAGTCATGTCACCGTTGATCTTAAAGAGTCAAGTTAAGTTATAGTTGATCTTCGTGAATCCAGTCAAGTCACAGTTGATCGTTGTGAGTCCAGTCAAGTCACCGTTGATCTTCGTGAATCCAGTCAAGTCACAGTTGATCGTCGTGAGTCCATTCATGTCACAGTTGATCGTCGTGAGTCCAGTCATGTCACCGTTGATCTTCGTGAATCCAGTCATGTCACAGTTGATCATCGTGAGTCCAGTCAAGTCATCGTTGATCTTTGTGAATCCAGTCAAGTCACAGTTGATCTTCACGAGTTAAGTCCAGTCACAG
The DNA here is from genome assembly GCA_027422405.1 of Ptychobarbus kaznakovi. NCBI lineage: Eukaryota > Metazoa > Chordata > Actinopteri > Cypriniformes > Cyprinidae > Ptychobarbus > Ptychobarbus kaznakovi. The sequence goes on from CM049798.1 coordinate 29,857,598, forward strand.
CTGATCTTCACTAGTCAAGTCATGTCTCAGCTGATCGTCACGAGTCAAGTCGCATCTCAGCTGATCTTCACGAGTCAAATCACGTCTCAGCTGATCTTCCAAAGTCTCTTCACTTCTCCGCTGATCATCCAAAGTCAAGTCACGTCATCGCTGATCATCCAGAGTCACGTCACGTCTCAGCTGATTGTCCAGAGTCATGTCACGTCTCAGCTGATCGTTCAGAGTCACGTCTCAGCTGATCGTTCAGAGTCACGTCTCAGCTGATCGTCCAGAGTCACGTCTCAGCTGATCGTTCAGAGTCACAGTACATCTCAGCTGATCGTCCAGAGTCACGTCACATCACGGCTGATCATCTAGAGTCACACTGTGTCACAGCTGATCATCCAGAGTCACACCGTGTCACAGCTGGTCATCCAGAGTCACGTTACATCACAGCTTGTCATCCAGAGTTACGTCACATCACAGCTGAAAATCCAGAGTCACACCACATCACAGCTGGTGTCTGGACGCACAGCTGGTATCCCCAAACCTTCCAAAGCGGCAGTGCTCGCTTCAGCTCCTTGTATGGTGGTGGTGTCCAGCAATGTACTATCAGCCTGTCGTGTCGCGGTTGTAGAGACTGTCACTAAACTCTCCCTGTTTTCTAATGAGACTTCTAATGAAACTATAAGTGCACTCTATGTCTGTCCCGTTACCCCTGTCATTGCCAAAGAGACCATTAATGAACTATCTACCTATCCTGTCTCAATCAAGAAGTCTAATTTTGAACCATATGTCTGTCCCGTTTCGACCAAAGAGCCTGATTTTGAATTGCCTGCTTGTCCAGTTTCTGTCACTGAAATGTCTGTTGGTCCAGTTTCAGTCCATGAACCTGAGTTTGAATGTCAGCCCGTCCCGTTTCAGTCAGTAACCCTGTCTATGAACTGTTATTCTGTGCAGCTTCCGTCAGCGAGCCTATTGATGAGTTTTTTGTGTTCCCCGCCACGGTCCCTGAGACCTGGCCCTCCGTCCCTCCCCCTGTTCTGCCTCCGCTCCACCGCCCTCCTGGATTGTATTGGAAAGCCGTTCCTTGGGGGAGGGGGCTATGTCACGAATCCTGTCCATGCACTTCCGTTCACTCACCACCAGAGGTCACCCGCTCACCACATGAACTCTTGCACTACACTACTGTTGCACTTCACCTCGGACTACAGTTCCCATCATCCATTGCACTGATGACACACACACACACACAGCTGATTGCACTGATTACACAGCTGATTCCCATCACACGCCTTACTTAATCCATGGACTTCCTCAGTCAGATGGCCAAGTATTGTAAGCAGATATCGCTACCCTAGCTAATAGCTACCTTACAGAGCCTATCGTAGTTTTCATAGTCATAGTCTTGCCTGTTTTCATTCTAGCCTGTGTATCTTGGTTTAACCCTTTGCCTTGCTGTTTCGGATTGTGTTTGCCCCTGCCTGGATTATTGCTCGCGTAACTGGATTAACTCTCTTTGCCTTGCCCTGTTGGATACTGTTCGCCGATCGAAGACCCACGCTTGTCCTAGGGATACTCTTTGTCTTGCCTCATCTATGTCTGTTTGCTGTGTATCGACCAATGCTTGTTTCATGACCACACCTTTTAATAAAGCTCTTCAGATGGATCTGCTCGCCTCGGCTCCGTAACACTATGGAAACGTGTATGTCAGGTATTTAAAGATATTTGTAATTACACATTTGTCAAATTTGTCACAATTGGCATTTTAGTACATTTACAGTTACATATTTAAAGCACGAAAAATGTTTATTAAAGCATAATGATTTAAAATGTACTTTAAAATAAAGCTTCTAATTTGACATCATTGGAAAGTGTGCTGTTAAGTGAGGTAAAACAGTAAACTTTTTATGTACACTTCAATGGCTTTTATGTCAATAATATTATATTATCTGCAAGCAGCTTTTTAAAATATACTTATAAGATTTGAAGTACAATACAAGTTCATTCAATGAAATTAAGCTCACTTCTTTTTCTCAATGGTAATGATTATTTTTTTAGGTGCAAATGTGCAATGATACTTTCACTTTATTATCTTTATTGTTTAAAGATGCTGGTCTCTGGACTGCTTTGTTTTTTATGTCTGGAAGATCAGTGTGAGATTCAAGTAGAGGTTTGATAGAGTTGCTGTTTGCAGGGCCTGCACTGTGACTGATCCCTGACACCCATATCTCTGTAAAGTTTCCAGCACTGGTGTAATTCCCTGTAAAATGGCCTGTAATTCAGTGGCCTTTGGGGGCACGGCGTCTCTGGGCGTGAAAATCAATAAGACGGTGGAGAAGTATTCAGTGTGGCCTTTCTGTTGAGCCATGGTGAGGCAGCAGTTAGGCTAATTCTGTAATGGTGGTGTGGACCGGGGATTGGGGATATCTGACTCTGGATCTGAGGCAGATCAATGTGTTACGGCAGCATCGTTTAACCTCTCTTTTATTACCCAACGTTCCTGCTGCATTCTTGCATCACGTCCACAGACCTGCTACTCACCTGCTGAAAAGGAAGGACTTGGTTGGGTGGCACAGGGTTCACATGCTCACAACTTTAGATGTTTTCAGGTTGCCTTACAGGATGTTTTATGATATAGACTGCATGGGAGGATGGCAACTTAGTGCTCTTACTGTTTGAATTCACTCCCCATGAAGTGAAGCCGTGTGTAATGAAGCATGCAGTACAACATATTTGGCCATGAATAATTATAATCCCATGATAAAGTGCTGCTGGCAGACCGGCTTCAACAATCATTTGAGAAGACATGCTGTGCATTTTTGAATGTATATTATTGGATTGATACAAGACTGTGAATTTTCACCCATTATATCTGGTTGGAAGGGAATCAGAGCCTGCTATCTGTGTGACGCAGCAGTCCGCAGCACAAGAAAGGAGAAAGAGGAAAAGCCAGGGGCAAATTGGTGTCGAACAGAGAGGGGGATTTCATTGTGCCCATCTGGATTGACATCAACAGCAATCGCTTGATTCTGATTTATTAGATGGTCACGGAAATTAATTTTGTTTAGAAATGCATGGTTGGGAATTGGATGGAGAAATTGTGTGAGAGAATCCGCAATTGTTTTTCTCTGGCTGTCCCTCCAGAGGTGGAGATAACCGCTGATCTCCACACTATAAATGAAAAACGCATTGTATACAGAAAAAGGAAGGGTCGCTCCAGCCAGGCTGTAATTAACTTTTCTATCTTTCTCATCAGTCCTGAGAACAGCCTCGAACACTCCATTAACAATATCACCAAAACTGCCCTGAGCAACCTCCAATCTACTCCTAATGTCTATCAGTATACATGATAGACATTATTGGGTTATATCAGTGTATATGTGTCTGATTTAATACATCGAATCTTGCTTAAATATCTTAATTTGTAGTATATAATGCAATGTGTACGTGACAAATTTTGCAGATGCATATAATTCTGCACAAATATGAAATAAGCAACACTTTACAATAAGATGTCATTTGTTAACATTACACAATTTAAATAATACATGTATTACATTTACATTTATGCATTTAGCAGAAGCTTTTATCCAAAGCGGCTTACATGCATTCAAGTTACAGTTTTTACATTTTATTTAACATAATTATTACACAATTTATTAATTCATCTTTGTTAATGTTAATAAACATACAGTTGTTCATGTTAGTTCACAGTGCATTACTGTTTACAAAACCAACTTGTGATTTTAATAATGCATTAGTAAATGCTGAAAGTAACATGAACTAAGATTAATAAATGCTGTGGAAGTATTGTTCATTCTTATTTCATTTTAACTAATGCAATTAACTAATATTAACTAATGAACCTAATTGTAAAGTGTTGCCATATCAACATCTAAACTGATACTTTAAGTAAAGGGTGGTCATTTTAATAAGTCCTGCATTTTCTTTACTCGTCTTATTTTTGTATTTGCAATCAATACGGCCTGTTCATAGTAACACTTTATTTCTTTGTTCAAATCTGTTAGCAGTTAAGTTACAAGATTAAAACTGATCTTGAAAAACTGAGCGACCACATTGCTACATTAAACTCTGTAAAATGTTCAGCTGGTCGCAGTGCCATGTAGGGCTGCAACAAATAATAATTTTGATAATCGATTAATTTAACGATTATTAGAACGATTAATCGACTAATCGTTGATTAGTCCACTGATTAATCAGTAGACTTTGATAATTCATATTTTGCAATTAGTTCAAATATTAAGTTATACATATTCTAACATAAATAAAGGTCACTTCAGCTTTAGAAAAGCATATTATGTAATTACAATTATTATACAATGAACAATACTTCTACAGCATTTAATAATCTTAGTTAATGTTAATTTCAGAATTTACTAATGCATTTATAAAAAAATAACACAAGTTGTGTTTTTAACATTGGTAAAAGCACTGTGAACTAACATTAACAAACAATGAACAACTGTATTTTTATTAACCAACATTAACAAATATTTATAAATTGTTCATTCATGTTAATTAATACATTAATGTTAACAAATGATACCTTATTGTAAAATGTTACCAATTCCTTATACAAATAGATGTATTTGGCACAGAAAATGAGATTACAGACTGAGACTCTCTCTAACTATTTAATTAGCTACATGAAAATATAACTGAGTGACATCATTCTGCCAAACATCTCCTTTTGTAAATCATATAAGAAACAAAATAAAGGTAAGTGATAAGATGCTTTGGATAAACTATTTTATTCACAACACAATGTCTTAAAATACCTTTATAGGGTTATGATAACCAAAACAGTCCTGAGCTAGATCAAACTTTGATCTCTAAAACCAAACTATCACTTTAATGAAATAATTGTATTCCCACTAATACAAATATGTTATCATTAGCTAGCTCTGCACTGGAGAACTGCTTTATGACAGAAAATCAAAAGCGACACAGAGTCAGTTTTCTCATGTTTAATAACGTAAAGCTGCTTGAATAAAGGCGATCTATTGCATAAAGTACTATATAAATAAACATGATGTGACCAGACTTTACTGTAGTACGTTACTGAACTGCAGAGCTCATACAAACATCCACATTGTAGTAATCAGATGCATTTTTAACTGCTGCTTTCACACCGCTGTCAGTTTGTGTTGCGTTTATTTCGTTACTGAGAGGAAAGCGCGCATATATATATTAACATATTAGTCCAAATACCACTCACCAGCTTCAGGTTCGTTCGGCAGTGTTTGCTCTCATGCTCTGAAGCGCTGACTTCTCTTAAACTGCATCCATGAGGGCTGAATTACAGTCTTGCGCTACAGCGCCACGCTGGTCAAACCGCAGTATTGCAGGCTCTTGTATTAGGTCATATGAGATCAAGCAACTACTCGACAACAAAAATATTTTTTTTTATTGTAGACGTTGTCGATAATGTCGACTAATCGTTGCAGCCCTAGTGCCATGCACTTAATGCCTCATGTGCGGTCGTTCTAGACGCACATTAAAACTGCATATTAGCAGCATTCTTACTGCATGACTTGAGTGGCGCCGGTGCAACTATAGGTTAAAGAGCTTAAAATACGGGTACTCAAGTTAACAGGTTAAATATATGAATATAGAAAACCTCTGTTAACAGATTCATGTAACATTTCCCATTCTATGACTAGTAAAATAATGTCAACTTACTATGATGAACACCGCTCTTCTCGGAGAAGCTGCTGTGAGTGCTGCTCTTCTTCTTGTTTGACGGGTGTCAGAGTTAAGGCGCAATACTGCCACCTGAAGGTCAACCAGGTACTGGCGCTGGAGTATTTACATGTTATCATAAGTCCTGTTCATTTTAAATATTGCGGTTAAAGGAATAAACCAGCTACTGTGAACATTGCCGCCTCTCTACCGGACGAGCTCAACACCTTTTAAGCTCGGTTCGAGGCTATAACACCGACACATATCTGCGTTCCAAGGCTGCTAGGAGAAGGGTGTAGTTTGGGGTGTAATCTAGTGGGAGGAGACCCGGTTTTAAACGGTACATCGTAAGTGGTGAGAACGGTATTGAAGGGGGCAAAGCATCTGAAATGAGGGGAGATTTGGAGAATTTTAATGTTAATCTGGGGTGGTTATGGGATGCTTTAAAAAAATAGAGATTGTGCTAACTGGGAAAGAGATCGGAGGTAATTTGAATAACTGGAGGCCCGTTGCTCTGACCTAGGATAAATGTTGTAGGGGTCACAAGTGGGAGATAAAAAATGAAGGATGTTGGGTGGGTGTCACTGGACCCAGTTTTATGAGCATACCGGGGGTAGGGTTGGACTGAAGGAGATTGGTAACAGTAAATTTGCTCTTCCCATTGTTAAGTAAGAAGACTGATTTGAGGATGGATACTAGGATATGGATATAATAAATAATGGAATTTAACAATAGTTGCGAGATATATGGTGGTTTAGAATTGGTTTATAATTAGTGAATAATATAGGTTGAGTTCCAGCGACATGGTCATGTTCTTGACAGGTGATGAGGTTAAGGGAGTTAAGGTCAGATGTGGAATGGGGGAACAACACCTCATTCCCCATGAGAAAAGGTCAACACTATAGCGTGAAAAGACGGGAGTGAGGGAATCAGAAAATCCAATGGTACAAAGGTATGATAGAACTCGGCATGATTTAATGAGAATTGTGGATGAGGATTTGGGTGGGAGGTGAATTAGGTGATTGGAAATGATAAAAGTATACAGGTTAGAACGACTTGGTGGGAGGGGGTGGTAAAGGTAGTTTGGGGTGATGGTGTCATCAGGATACATAATTAGAATTGAATTGGGAGGGGTGGGGAGTTTGGGTTACAAGATGTAATGCATAACAATAAAATCACCATTGTACAAGGTGGATGGAGGGTAAAGCTTATGGCAGACAGTTTCAATGTGTGAGACAACTGGGGCAGGAGGCAGTGGGCTGAGTTTAATATGATGAGAAGATCCTAATCTGTAGAGGTGTTGGGTAGGGCTTAGTGAAAAGTTGAAGATTGTGAAGAGATAGGATATGGGGTTGGGGATGAAGGTTAAGGAGGATGCATAAGGGCCTGGGGTTTATGAAAAGTACAGCTTAAGATTTGAAAGCCCTTGGGATGAGTTAGAAAAGCCACATGGTTGGGGTGGGTAGTAAGAAAGAATGGATGATATCAATGGGAGGGGGACTGGTTTGAAGGTGGAATTTGATTGTAGAATGCCTAAAGGAAAGTTTCCGGATAGAGATTAAAGATGCTGTCAGAGAAGATCTTCCGACATCCGAATCCGTGGGGTATGAGGGAAAGATAGTTTGGAGAGGTATGGATGTCTGAAAAACAAAATAAAGTATTTAAAAAACACTATCACTACAATGGCAGGCACAGCACTTTTGGGACTAAGTATATACGACATATAGACTGGAACAATTTTATCACATACAAAGAGGTTATTGCTAATGATATGAAACCTTGCACATTACCTGGCACATTAATTGAATCAGTGGCACAACAATCTGAGGAAATTTTTTAAATTGTGCATACCTTAAATTATTAATTTTAGTATGATTATTATTGTATAGATTGTGTACTTACGGTTTTAATGTGTAGCTGATTTAGATGTATGGAAGTATAGTAATATGTGTAGGTATATGGTATGTGTTTTTGCAATGTCCTCAGTACAGTATGTATATATGTTAGGTAATTGTAAAGGTTTGTTTTTTTGTTTTTGGTGAGGGGAAATGGACTTATGGATACGCAACGTAATGAATTTGACACTCACCAAGGCACTTGCTTGGTGATGTGACAAAAAAGTATTTGATTTGATTGATTTATCCAATACCGGTATATCGGCCACACTAAATTAACAGATATCGATAATTGTTGCTTTGAATAACACAGTATGTCAAAACCGGTATTCGCGACACCCCTATTTGTTCATTATTCATGTTCATAAAGTATTTGTGCACTTATTGGGATTGATTCACTGTAATGCAAGACAAAATAACAGAAAACTACCCTACCATTTGGCATTGATCACACATTTGCATGACATAATCGTTTTTATAATAAAAAAATAATAATAATAAGTTTTAATATATGACGAAGCTTCCCATTTTACCCTGTTTTATTTTTTTTTACTCTTTTTAATGAAACAATCAGTGGGATTTTAAATATATTTTTTTGTCTTTTATCAAAATATACCCATGCCAGCCTTTCATATGTTGAAATATTAATGTTTATATTATAAAATTCAAATGTAGAATTTATCTTTCCAATCAATTAATCAATCAATACATTTTAATAAGGGGAGTTATTTTTTCAGATTTTAATGTTTGTTTAAATTTTGTATTTATTTTTTTGTATTTTAATGTCTTCATAATAGTGTAAATCATTTTAAGGAATCAGTGGCAAGGCAACACCAACACCTTCCCTGTTATGGTACTGAATGATGACCACCATATTCATATTCATACCTACATTTATGTATTTACATATTCAAAAACCCATGGTAGTACAATGGTACTT
>CM049798.1:29871117-29963617 GCA_027422405.1 Ptychobarbus kaznakovi
GATGTTCACATGTTCATAAAGCCGTTGATGTCACCGCTGGGCCTTGAATTCCTCATTCGGAAAATAATCGCCGTTTCTTTCCTCTGTCCTTCTTTAGCATATACCATATTCTTTGTGTTTATTGGATTGCATTTTTCTACATTTTCTCTCTCACGGTAATGTTATTACTATCTTGCTCTTGACTAAGTGCGTCAGTCTCAGTCAATGTCATTCTCTTCCGTCTTTAAGAGATCTGGCGGTACATGCAGAGGGGCTCTTTGAACGTTTTCTTCTGATGGACAATGTGTTCTCAGGTGCTTGTTATGGACAAGGCTGAATGTAGATTAGCTGAGATGGGGACATTGTGGCTTGTGTTGGTGCCGGACTGTAAGTCATTTCTAAATGCTTTTGTGAGCCCCGCTGGAGGTGTTTTTCGCTTTGGTTTTTCTGGCCGAGCACAATAGGAGTAATCTGGGCAGGGAGCTGCTCCCAGTTGCTGAAAACGGACAGAAAAGAGGCTTGGGGGGGGGTAATTCAGAGTCCGACCTACCCTTACTCTAATACCTCCCTTAAACAGGCAGCAGAGAGAACTATTTCCTGCTGACCACAGCGTACATGACGGTCCTAATTCACACCCATTTCTTAACTATTTAAAAAATGCCCTAAATTGACCTTTTTGATTTTGTTATAAGGAAGTTGTTACTAGAGATGAAATTATTAAAATCAAGAATATGAAATTGTATTCATGTAACAGAAATGATTAGATCTCAAAATATGGATCTAAGCTATAATTGTGCATTATTTTGTATCAGTTCACTAATAAAGTGGATCTTCTATAAAACTAGATTTGGAAATGTTATTGTGATAATTAAGGGAATTAACATTTTTATCAAAATGCTCAAAATAATACATTAAATGTATTGTCTTTTTTATTTTGATTTATTATACTTCATATCTTAAACTTCACTATGAATTATCTGAATTTTAATCATTCTCAGTGTAAAAAATATTGCCATTTATGGATGATTTTAAAGAATGCTTGTAAAAGTATATATACAAAATATGATTATTTGCATACATTGCATAATTTATTTTAATGACATATTAAGGGCTATTTATGAAAAATATAAATGGAAATATATTTATCTGAAATATACATCAAATGAATCTGTTCTAAGCAATCCTGTCGGGCTACAGAGAGGAACATGTTTCTGTTTTTGGTACATGAGGGTCTTGTCCAAACCGCTGAATCCGAGTCCGCATGAACAAAACAGAGTCCACACAGCTACGATTAAAGCCATAAAGACTAGACCTCTCACTAGAACATGTTTCATGTTTTTGCTATATTAATTTTGAATCCTTCATTTCAGTTTTGAGGATGTATTGTTTGGGTTTAAGTAAGCTTGAATATTTAAAAATAATGTTTTTCTTAAATTTTTTGACATCAAAGCAGTGTCTTTTTTAATTTACTCGTTCATGCTTTCAGTGCAATACATGCATAATCTGACAAAATAAAGCCTAAGAATATATAACAATTCAATCTTTATTATTATGAATATTTTTAAAATATCAAGTATATTTACCACTAGAGCAAAATCTCTTCGAATTATCATACATTGTCATTGTTGTGTCTGAGACAGAGAGATTGTGAGGGACGGGAGGAGGGGGTTGTGTATGGCCAGTTGCCCCTTATTTATTTTTCATTTTTATTTGTGTCTGCTGATGTATAAGGACCGTCCATGTTCTGCCTCTTCTTTGAATAATAATCAGAAATAGAGTGGGCCCCATTTTTTACCCTCCTCTTGCCCTTCCATCTCATCAGCTGCTCGGATAGCCATGAATCTTGTCACTCAATTTTTTCATCAGGATGTGCATAGTAGGGGTGTGTGAGAGCGTGCTGAGAGCGGCCGCAAGATGACCGCTCAGCCTACAGCGACACACACACACACACGCACACACACACGCACACACACACACACACACACACACACACACACACACACACACACACACACACACACACACACACACACACACACACACACACACACACACTGCCCATCCTGCTCTTGCCAGACTCTTTAATGCGACTCCATGGCGCGTTTACCAAAATGCCTATTGCATTAACACCATTGTAAAAGTTATGTATAAACACAAGCGTCTGAAAAGTACTTATTTAAAGAAATAATAAAATAAAAAGCATGCACAGAACAGCACATCTTCACAGCATGGTTTTGGTTGTAAATTAAGTAGGTTTTCTCACTCCATCTGGTTTTTGCTGGTTGTCAGACTTCCTCTTCCTGAGTTCCCATATGTGCTCGGTATGTCTTTTGTTGTACTTTGTTCCTTCAACTTGAACTTGACACTGTTTTCTTTCTTGCAGTTTTTTCTATTATGACTTTAAACGAGGCTGGAGTGATTAACTTTGACAATGGGCATTTTTCCCCATCTTCAGGCAGATAGTCGCGGTCTCTTTGACAGCTGTCATTTACCATTAGCCCTGTGCTGTCCGCTGGAAATAACTTGATTTCGTATTCCTGTTTGAACCGCTGCCAGTGGTTTTGGTCGTGCCTTGATGGGGAAAAGCTGCGGCTCCCGTGCTCCCGCGCAGTCAATGTAATCACCGCCTCTCCTGAGAGTGTTAATTGGCTTTTAATTACTCTTAATTGCAGCAGCTAATTAAGATAATTTTCCCAGCGTTAAATACTCGCATAAGTTAAGTGGGGGAAATAATTAAGCTTAATTAGTTAATGTGATTAATTATCATTAGTCATATGGCAGGTATAATTGTAAAAATTCCCACCTGCAATTAATGCTGTCACATATTTAATGAACCACAATGTATATCAAATGTGCTAATTCTGACTTTCTCAGATAATTAATTAGTGACGAGTCAGATTATACTAACAGTTCACACTTGAGATGTGAATAACATCTTCTTTATGTCGTATCGTTAAATACAGACTTGATGAGTTTTACTGCGTAGAGCTGATTCGTTTATATTTTGATTTCTGTTTAATTACACATTGTTTATTAACAGAACAAATATAATAAAGATGCATGGTGCATGCACATTTTGATATAAATAATACAATCAAATACATTGTTTGGCATTTGATTTAAATTTAAATGAATGGTTTTTAGAGTCATTGCACACTATAAAAACTGTTTATTAAAATACATGAAACAATGCAAACAAGGGCTAAAAATTCATAATTTATTCATCTTTATGTCATCCCAAACCTGTATGACTTGCTTTCTTCTGCACAATATAAAAGTTTGACACTTTGACTTCAAAAAAGAAGAAGTACAAGACATTTCTCAAATTCTCTTCATTTATGTTCTAATGAATTGAGGATGACTAATCGGCAAGATTAATATTTTTGGACAAACTATCACTTTAATATTACTGAAACAATATGGATACATTAGGTTGTATCAACACAAGTTATTTTAGAGACCTAATTCTTAGCTCTTTACGATTACTGCTGCATATATCCACATCTTACTCGACACGGATTGTGAAACTATCTTTAATGCGGTCTAAAGTGATTCCATGCAGTACAATAGTGTGCATGGCGAGGACAGCATTAAATTCAGCAATGGTTGTAGATTGACCTGTGTCTATTATCACACTGATGAAGTCCTTGAAGGGTACGTGCTCTCCGGATGTGCCCTGGCCATGCACAGAATAGAATAGCGCCAATCACATCACTTAAGTTTTTATAGGAAATGTACTATTTTACTACATCAAATGTTACATTTGTAATGTGGCTGGATGTAAAGTGGTGCAGCACATTACATCGCTTTAGGCTTTGTTAGCTCTCTCCATCTATATAGTCTTTCTCTCCATCTATATCTTTCATTTGTCCACACGCAATGTTCCCTCTCTCTCTGTCTGTGTTCAATTGGAGGACTCGGTCTCTGTCACATTCTGTGAAATTGTATTTCAGGAAGATGGATCCTTTTCCTTATATACATGACACGCAGGGAAGCATGACCCCCCCCCCCCATACACAGACCTGTAGCTTGCCTATTCTCTCAGCAATAAACATACATGTTAGATGTGCACACAAACTACACACTCTCCTTTTTGCCCTCGAGAGGTTTTGCTGGTATTTGCCGTCTTATGACATTCAACTGACCTGACTGTTTGATTCCAGAGCTGTGACGCGATACAATGCAACATTTCTGAGTCATGTACATTTTTAAAGCGAACCGATACCATTCTAATTTTACTCCTATTTTACAGTAAAATCCGGCCACATTATACTCTTTAAAATAATTGCATCTGTGGTTCCATGAAGAAGCTTTAACATCCATGGAAACATTACATGGCACAAAAGGTTGTTTCCCATGCAACCAGGCTCTTTAGATCATTAAAATGTTCTTCGCACAATTTTTGTTTAGCATAAAACACAGCCTGGGTTCAAATGCTGAGCCAAGTTTGTAAAAACTACGTTTTTTTCTGATGTGCTAAAAATGTGCTTCATGTGGTTACATTCAAATTAACTGGTTTTATTCATGTACATTTTTTTTATACTCTGACTAAATAAACTTAATAAGCTTGACTTAATAAACTTGACATCTAAACTAACTTTATGCAAGTTACAAATGTTATTTAATCAGCGAAAAACTTTTTGAAGCACCTTTATATTTAAGAGTGTATATGTAGTGTTAAGTTTAGGGTAAGGGTTTGGTTTAGGGTTGGTTGCTTGTAATTATGCTTACTTTACTCTTATTACTATATTAAGGACATGCACCATTCAAATTAAAAATGAAATTTCTGTCATCATTTACTCACCCTCAAGTTGTTGCAAACCTGTATGAGTTTCTTACTTCTGTTGAACGCAAAATAAGGTATTTTGAAGAATTTTGGTAACCAAACAGTTGAAGGTAGCCACTGACCTCCATAGAAACCCTTTTTCTCATACTATAGAAGTCAATGGCTACCGTCAACCTACACCAACAAAGCTCATTTTTATGGGTTAGATCAAAACATGAAAACTTGCAGTTTTTCAAATAAATGAATAAAACCAGTTTAGCTGTGCATCAAGCTTAAGAAGCTGAATTATACAGATTAAATAACATGTTGACTCGAATAAACCAGGTATTTTAGGTGTTACAACATGAAGCACACTTTTAAGTAGATTTTACAGAATTGGGAATGGATTTGAATTGTACCACTACACTACAAATCTTTTTTTTGTCAGGTAACATAAAAAATCTGCTTCATATGGTAACAGCTAAACAAACTGTTTTTCATTCATATCACCCTTTTAGAACCTGTATTTTAAGAGTGTAGGTTGTATGCTGGACGGTGCATGATACACCTGTGGGGGTTGGCTAGTAGAGGCCAGAGACGGTGGGATTTACAGGGTTAGTGTTGTTGTTTGTCTCCTCTGGGCACTATAGGGAGTACATGTGCTCCGCAGGTGGAGCCAGACTTCGCCAGGCCCTGTATTCACAGAACGGTGCCTAGAGAATCTCCACCGGATGTGTGCATGTGCAGCTGCGTGTGGGTCAGAGGGCCAGCAGAGACTCCTGGATGAGCCGGGTGGTAGGCAGCAGCAGCAGAAATATAAACTAGATTAATAAAACAACAGTGCAGGACTTAAAGGAGCCAACAGACCCCCCTCAGCTCCCCTCCCTCTTGTTACCGGCACTCCCTAATATCAGCGGGAGACCGGGCTTCACGGGCCCCGCAGAGGCAGAGCCGTGTTTGATTCCGCTTGTGTTTTCCCTTTCGTAACGCACTCCTACTTAACCAGGACAAAGATCATGTGTGGATGAGGAGCAGCAGGCCCTGCTCTGTCTCTCCGCTCCTTGTTATCCGCTCAGCTTGCCTCTTCTCATATGCTCCGGTGACCCCAAACACACATTCATTTGCACAGCACTGGCTCCATCCTCTGCTTTTAACTCACCTGACTTTGGCTGGAGAGTTGAGAATTGGATTGAGATTTAAGCATCATGTGCATTCACACTGTGAGGGCACGTGGAGGAAAGTGGATATTAAATGAAACTTGCAATGGGGAAAAACCCCAAACCTTTGAAAATTAAGCTGCATGATTATTGCATGAGCTGTAAAAAACAGACAGAAGTCCTGCGTTCACGTGCACATTTGGTCAGTCCAGTTCAATTGCACTTTCTGTAAATAGTTTTCACATCCTTACTGACTTTTTTTCTCCTCATGGAACAAATATCAAATCTGTTAAATTGCAATTTTGCCTGCTTTATTAAGGCTATACACTAAAAACCTGCAAATGTTCTACATGATGTAACCCATAAAATTGCTATTGATGATGAAGTAACGTAATTTGTCAGGTTGATTTAATCTGATTAAATAAATATTTGACTTTAATAAAACCAGTTAGTTTAGATGTTACACTTGAAGTACAATTTTTTTAGATTACATGCTAAAAATAAAAGAAGTAAAACATGATTTGTGGTTTAGTAATTTTGGTTTAGCATGAAAAGCGACCCAGGTTTAAATCTTGACCAAGTGATCACACTTTTTCAGGTAGTAACAATATGATTAGTTTGGTAATATTTAAATGAACTGGTTTTATCCAAGTCAAACATGTTATTTAATGACTACGTCAACCTGACAAATTATGTTAATGTTAAACTGAATTTTAAGGTGATGTTGTTACAGTGTAATTACACAAATAAGTACTCAGTAGTATAAAATAACTGCTTATACTTACTATCCGGTTATGTTTAGGGTTGCTTGTAATTATGCATAATTGACCATTATTACTAACGTGTAATGTATCTACGTCACCTTAAAATAAAGTAAAATAAATGAATAAAACCAGTTTCGATGTATATCAAGCTTAACAGGTTGACTTATTCAGATTAAATTACATTTGGACTGTAATAAAATAATGTAGATGTTACCACATGAAGCACACTTTAAGTAGTTTGTACAGAATTAGGTCAGGATTTGAACATGAGTTGCTTTTCGTGATAAAACCAAAATTACTACACTACAAATCATATTTTACTTTTTTTTTTCTCAGATAGCCTAAAATGGATTTCACATGGTAACATCAAAAATAAATTAAATTTTTGTTCAAGTCAAAATGTGATTCAGTCTAACCAAATGCACCTGACAAATACCAACAGAAGTCATTTTTGACTGCACTTTGGTCAACCCATGGATGTTTTAAGTCATGTTTAAGGGTTAAATCAAGCAGAAATTAATTGTTGATGTAACAGTTGCAGGTTACCACTTTTTCAAGTTGTTTCCACTGGTAACCCTTTCAGAAAAGGTGGAAACATACACTTGTCTGCGATACCAAAAGGAGGGTTTAATGTTCTTGTGTCTTGTAAAATGGCTGGAAATCTGTGTTGAGATGGTTTAGGATTTGGCTTTGTAATAATCCTATGCTAAATTCAGATCTAGTACTGTGCTTTTCTGTCTCTCTTTTCCTCTCCCTCTCTGGTTTCGTCTCTCATGTGCTTTAAAAAGTGATGATAGCGCATGGCTTCCCAGCTAGCGGAGCCCCAAGGCAAAATGTACATGGCTGCTAGGTACTGTTACGCTTTCTGCTTTCAGAAACAAGCAAACCCCCTTAAAGGATGCTGTAGAGTGGGGAGGGAATGTCTGTGAGCCGGAGAAAGGGGGAAGAAAAAAAGGTTGAGATAGGAAAAGAGAGGGAGAATTGGGAGGCAGGGGATGAATGTAGGAAGGAAGGAGCCCGAGAGGGAGGGAGCGCTCGGCTGTCTGAGAGAGAGAGAAAGAGGAAAAAAGTCCTCTCAGTCCCCCAGTTCTTTGTAGAACATTTAGCTTTGACCCTCCCTTGCTTTTTCTCCTCCCTTCCACCTCACACACACACACACACACACACACACAGGCCAACAGATCTGCAGGATACAGTAGTCGCTAGCATTTTATATCTACCACAGTGCTGTTTTAATACATATCTCTTCTACAACAGTGTGTTTGAGCCCACATGTCGTAGTAAGCAGGACTAGGGGCCGATAGACAGATGCGCTTGACACGTTCATGATGCAGTGAAAAATACATCCATACAGATACAGGCATGAGCTAGAAACCCCCTTTTTTTTTGGTTGAAGAGTAAAGATTGCTTTGGCTGTGAGCTGAGGAGAGACTGAACCCGAGGAACTCTGGGTAAGTTGTGGGCTTTTTTTCCTGTCTCTGCACTGCTGATTACGATGCTGCTGATTGATTGGTTCACGCTTCTGGATTATCATGGGCGGCTCTCACCCGGTACCTGATGATGAGAGAATAGAGAGAGAGAGAGAGAACAGGGGGAAAGGAGAGCGAGGAGAACAATTGGCAAATGCAGGGAGGTTAGCATCACTGGAAGTGATTTTTGCCTGTTTACTTCTGTTTGCCGGTCAGGTGTGTGGCCCTTCGTTAGTGCAGCCGGCACGTGCTGATGAGGTTTCTGGGAGGGGTTAGTCTGATGCCCGCGAGTGGCGGCAGGCCTTTTTGTGAATATGCAGATGAGGGGCGCGTGCTGTGCGCGAGGGGGGCCGGGAGTGTTTACGCACGTCCTATAGGGAGTCTGATGCTCGACAGATTGTGGGATTTTTTGTGTGTGTGTGTGATGCCGTGCGAGCTGGGATGGGAAGAAGTGATGGAAAGATACGACCTGCATGGGAAAGAGCGGAAATGGCAGTATGAGCTCCAGGCTGTATTTTCATGCCACTGACAAGACATGATGATTGCTGACCCCCTCCCGCGCTCTCCAAACACACACAGAAACGCGCCCCTCCCCGAAGTGCCCTGGCTTTTTTCAGCCTCATTTGCATGTCAAAGCAGTGGAAGGCACTGTGCAGATTAGTATGAGATGACATAACGATGTAATGAATTAAACGCTGCCGTTTAGCTGTTGCTCAGAGCTCATGGGAAACAGATCCACCGCTCTCCCCTCACTGCTGCTCTCTTCAGTATTTACACCAGTCCCCCCCACTTATCTGTAAATATGTGCCTGAGAATGTTTTATAAATATGTACCAAGATTTTTTCTTTGACTATATTCATTCTATTTTTTTCTTCTTCTGTTGTTTTTTACCCTAATTGGATTGAATTAGTGTTATTGTAGCTTAATTGGATACCATTCTAGTTTTTTTTCTGTCTAATTAATTTTGTTTTGTCATTTTTAGTAATTGTTTTTTTATGTCTATAAAGTGTATTTATTTATTTTGTTTTAATTATAGTTATATTAGTAAAATTACTGTAAATGAAAATTAGAAATGTTGCTGTGGCACCCAATTGAATAAGATACGTTTAAGGTTATTATATTTTATTTGTTTTTGGTTAATATTTTTTTATTTCAAGTAGCAAAAGTGATGACATTTTTTTAATGGTTTTAGTTTTAGTTAACTATAATAACCCTGGATTGAATAATATCAGGGCATTTATTTCTCCCCGATTCGAATGCTCTGTTTTTCTTAATTCTTCAAACATCTTTTCTGTGTAATTTTTATGTAAAATTATTATTTTTCTAAAACAGACAACCAAAATAAAACTAATTAATATTGAAGATGATATTCAATTAATCCGTGCATGTTTTGTTTCTGTTGAAATGACAGACTTTCCTCTGGTGACTTGCAGGACTTCTCCAGTTATTTTGTCCACATAAGCCCCGCCCCTTTCTTAAAATCACATTCAGATCTGCCTTCCACATCTCAAAATCCATTCAACAGCCAATGAACAACCAGCCAAACCCCCACCCCACCCCCCTCCCCGTACTACTTTTTTTTTGGGGGGGGGGATGTGCATCATAAAATGTAAGATACAAAAGATTCAACTTTAATATCCTGTGTTCTTTGTCACAGCTAACGAGTGTTTTAGTCCAACTCTAAACTATACATTTATTTTTTTCCTAAAACATTTTTTGAATTTGAAGGTAAAAGTTCAGTCACATTTATCTACTAACAATCATGCATTCATACAGTGTCCTTGTCTGCCTGCAGTGTAGGGTCATCAAGAACAACAACAATTTAATTATTCAATGACTAATACATTTAATCCAGTCAATTAACACAAATAATCATGCACTATGACCCATTTCATAATAAGCAATTTTCAGAGCGCATTTTTAGATTCAAATACAGATTCCATGTTTTTGTGGGTCCACAGCCCATAATGCACCTCCCCAAACTACACTTCGAGTGGAAAGCACAAGTGAATGAGGTTTTTGAAAGTTCAATTATTTAGTCGTGGTGTGTTGCTCATGGTGTAAGATGGTGAAAAACATGATTCAAGATTGACTCAATGCCAAAAATGTCAGCCTTGATAGACCAAATAAAAAAAAAACATATATATATATATATATATATATATATATAATAGATACATCCCATCTGTATCTATTAGTCTACATCTAACAAATTGAGTGCAAACAGATGTTCAAATATCGATATAAAACAAAAAAGTGCCTCAAGTGGCATTTTGCAATGTTTATTCAATAATTTACTCATCTGCCAAAAAAGTTTTCATACTTTTTTCTCAGCAAATAATATTATAGGCAATTAATTGTAATTAATTTCAAGAATGAACATATCATGCAATTTATTTTAGTCAAATTGATTAATTTATAGACAGCTCTGAAACGAATAGAAATGAATGGCTGCCGCTGGTCCTCTTATTTGTAAGACTGTATTCTGCCGGTGACTGTTTTCTCAAACACGATTCACTATTACACGGCCTGTTCTCTCTCATTCACTCTCTTTCTGGATGTTTTTTTCTCCTCTTTCGATCATTTGTCAGTTTTCCTGTCATTTATGCATTCTTCTCTTTCTCTCGTTTTCTTTCTCAACTACGCCGCTGGTTTTTGAGGAAGGTGTTTGACAGCTATTGTGTGAATGAACTCTTCAACTCAGTATATTATAGTTTGTTTTACATCGCAATAACTAGACACGCTGATTTCATCCTGTAGCGGCTCCTAAAACCATTTCTACTCTCATCTATAAAACACACACATACTCACACCTCTCAAGACTCTGGCAATAACCCGGCGTGAAAAAATCTACAATGAACCTCCTCGGGGACTGAGAAGTCCCTAAAACCGTGCATCTCATAGTCTGGTGAGAGAGAGGGCTTGTGTGTGTGTGTGTGTGTGTGTGTGTGTGTGTGTGTGTGTGTGTGTGTGTGTGCGTGTGTGTGTGTGTGTGTGTGCGTGTGTGTGTGTGTGTGTGCGTGCGTGCGTGTGCGTGTGTGTGTTAATGGCTTTGTACTGTTGAGCCGCACATTGATTGATGTTCAGGAAGAGGCGGTGGTTTTATGAAGCTGAGAGAGACAGAGGCACGGCGGGCCGCTCTCCTGTGGGTCTCGGCGGTAACACAGCCGAGTGTGTCACACATATCACCCATCCGCCCCTGACAGGCTGGAGAGGCTGCCACCGTATTGCAGGAGTGTGTCTCTACTATTGACCGAGTCACCTGAGCAAACTGGATTGGTCCCCTGTCTCTCCAAACTTCATTTTCTCTCTTTTATTTTATTCCTTTTTCATCAGCTCAATTCACTTCTCTCACTCTGTATTGATTAGAGTTGTCCAACGCTGACTTGATATCTGTCACCTTTTTAGGACGCCAACTCTTTTATTTCATTACATGAACTTGAAGATTTGATAATGACTCAAAAAGTTTGATGTAGAACTTTGGGCAAAAAAATTGAAAGTCCAGACAAATTTTTGCATTATCAGACATTTTTGCAAATATTACTTTAGATTTAGAGTAATAAATAGAAATTGTAACTTTAATTTGACTGATTTCACATGCTTGATATAATTTTCTCTCTACTTGAGAAAACAAGTGAGAATAAATAAAAACATAGTTCAAAAATAAATAAAATAATTTATTCATTAATTTAAATTATTTTCAATCTGCCTTTTAAAGTCTTGAAGAGTGTGAAGTTATGAATATTTGAGTTATTAGTTAATTATGAATTCTAATATGCATGATAAATGCTAACAGTCACCACTGAAAACATGGCGTAGGATTTACTTTGAAATAATTTTCTCTCTGATTTGACAGCTTTCACTCAAAATTACTAGTAAAATGTATTAAAAATTAAATGTGAAGTTTTGAAGTAGAAAGACTAAAATAGTATTTTTAGTCACACACAACACTCATGATCTTTGTTTTATTTACAACTTTTAGGTGAAGGCAATTGTTGAAATACATGTTTTGATTTAATCCTTAAAAACTGTAAGACTAGTTATGAAATTAATTGTATAATTTATTTCTTATGTGTAATTCAATCCTTAAACATAAATAGATATCAGCTGATTGATATATTTCATTAAAAAAATTCAACTAATTTCAGTAAAAAAAAATATGTTCCACTTAGACATTTGCTTTAAATGCACATTATTTAGTAATAAAAAAATAATGGCAAGCTATTATTTGATACACAATGTTGTTGAAATCTTTTAATGTCAAATTTGCCCTTAGTCTTTGTTTCAATCGTCTTTGATTTTTATAAACTTGAGTTTTGCAGAAAAGCTAATTAACCAGTACAAACTGTCCAGTGAAATGATCATGTTTCCTGTTCTTTCGACAGACGGGCTGAGTGGCAACTGAATAATCAATGAGTGTCCTGTCGTAGTACAAATACCTCATTGATTTCATTGATTTATGTATCAAGCTGTAATTTGATTTTCGGAGCGTGCGGTTTCAGAGCGAGGGAGGCTGAAAACGGTGAAATCAGGGGTTGTGTTGTGTGTTTCTCCGCGGTTGGAGTAGAAGAGGAGGTGCAGTGTATAGCGCCGGACTCTAGGGTAATGAGGACGCTCTCTGACAGCTAGCCTAAAGTGTATGGATGTGTTTGGTGCTAGTAGTCGGCTGCATGAACCCAGGGGGATGGGGATGTGTGTGTGTGTGTGTGTGTGTGTGTGTGTGTGTGTGTGTGTGTGTGTGTGTGTGTGTGTGTGTGTGTGTGTGTGTGTGTGTGTGTGTGTGTGTGTGTGTGTGTGTGTGTGTGTGTGTGAGAGTGAGAGAGAGAGAGATTTGATGCTTTATGGCTGTGATGCACAAACAGGGACACACAAGCTAGAACACACACACACACACACACACACACACACACACACACACACACACACACACACACACACACACACACACACACACACACACACACACACACACACACACACACACACACACACACACACACACAGATCAGTGGTCCTCTGGGATTCATGCTTCGCTTCCCTCCCGCTCGGCTAAACACACAGAAGCAAACGCATGACCACTCATAGAACACGCTTTATTAGAATGTATCTACAAATCATACACGCACTCCGTCTAATCCATACCAACATGCATCCCACAATCCATCTCTCATTGGTTCCCCTACTGAGATGAAAATATTTCAACTTATCAATGCTTCTTGCCTTAAAGGAATTAATAAATAGCATCGCTCTCATTCGTAATGATGCATCGAGTTCGAAAAGCAATGTCGTAGCCGGTCGTTGCGTTGTTGCAAAGTATCGAACGTGTGGAATACCAAACAAATGCTTTTCCAATATGGCCAAGAACATGAATAATGTGATATCATTTATATCTCTTAGTGGTGCCACAGATGTGGCTTTAATTGCATTATAAGGTTTGTTTTGCACCAGAACACATCTCAATTTGAGTTTTGGAGCCTGTGGCAGCGGTGCCACTGATACGATTAATATAAACTAGCCCCTATTGGACCAGTGAAATTGCACACGCTAATAAATACATATACGACGGAATACATATTGATTGTGCTGGCTATGTGGACAATACGTGTTTGACTTGATTTCCACAATTTGCGAGCCAGCAAGGTTGTTATGTTGTCTCTGGGTTTGAGAAGCTGCAATAGTGTGTTTGGGGGTGTATATATAGCATACTTGTGTCAAAGGATAAGTCAACAAATAGGTGTGTGTGTGTGTGTGTGTGTGTGTGTGTGTGTGTGTGTGTGTGTGTGTGTGTGTGTGTGTGTGTGTGTGTGTGTGTGTGTGTGGTGTGTGTAGGTGTGTGTGTGGACATTTTCAGTGTCCCATATTTAAAACGTATAAATCATACAGAGTGAGTTTTTTGGGGGAAAATAGAAATGCACAGTCTCCTGTGAGGGTGTTTAGTGTGGGTGTGTGTGTGTGTGTGTGGAGAGTCCCGTAAACCATAAAAACCAACATGTGTGTGTGTGTGTGTGTGTGTGTGCGTGTGTGTGTGTGTGTGTGTGTGTGTGTGTGTGTGTGTGTGTGTGTGTGTGTGTGTGTGTGTGTGTGTGTGTGTGTGTGTGTGTGTGTGTGTGTGAGTGTGTGTTACGTGGTCCAAGTCCAACTCCTCGCTCGTGTCACTTCACACTGCAGTTTTGGCTTTCTCCTTTTGGTGCTCTATTGCCAATAACGAGGATGGGCAGGAAAGGGAATTATTGGTATTGATCTACCCAAGGGGATCATTAGGAATCACTATCAATCCACAGCTCTGTGCCGCACAGTACCGGCCAGCACAGACATTGCCAATTTGTCCCTATTAGAGAGCCGGTCTGTGTGTGTCTGCTCGTGTCGAGGCCGCCTGGAGCCCAGTGCAGCGAGGCCGGCTGCGGCTGACCTGAGGACAGTGGACAGTGGTGGTCACCTCCTAACAGCGCTCCCGAGA
Organism: Ptychobarbus kaznakovi; assembly: GCA_027422405.1. NCBI lineage: Eukaryota > Metazoa > Chordata > Actinopteri > Cypriniformes > Cyprinidae > Ptychobarbus > Ptychobarbus kaznakovi. The sequence continues at coordinate 29,885,709 of CM049798.1, forward strand.
GACACACACACATGTGAGATTCAACTAAAACGGGTGAATGATGTGAAAAAGAGAGAGACGGTCCACTAATGAAAAAGATGCATGCACTTGACTTTAATGTTTTATTTGTGCATTTAAAAAATCTAAAATTAAAATTCTGTCATTACAGTTATTCCAAAACTGCATGACTTTCTTTCTTCTGTGCAACATAGACGAAGAAGGTATATGAGAAAGGCCTCGGTGTGTTTTGTCCATACAGTGGAAGTCAATGGGAACCAAAACAGTTTGGTTACCAACATTCAGAAAAATATCTTCCCTGTTACACAGAAGAGAGAAATGTATGCAGGTTTGGTATGACACGAGGGTGATGGACAAAATGTTCATTTTTGGGTGAACTATATGGGTATTTATTAATAGATGTATTTATAGGCATGCCAGGGTCAAATATAAAGTAAACAGTATATATTAAACAGTAATCACAACTTTAAAGTATTTTTGATGAGCCCTCACAGTTGATAAAACAAAAAAAAATAAATATTTTTACAATTACGTAGGTCTGTGAAGTAACATGCTAAATAAATATATAAAATGCATATTTATATTTGTGTTAATTATGCAATACATTATTTGTAAAGTTTTTTTTTAATTAAAAAAAATAATTCATTTATTTCATTTAATAATAATATAATTTTTAATTGTTAAATAAAATTTATATAATTGTGTGAAAACAGCTAAACAAAAAATACTTTTAAAAGTTATTATTATTGTTGTTGTTGTTATTATTATAATATAAATTTTTTTATATATATATTTCTTTGGGTTCATTAGGTTAATAACAGTTACATTTATGGATTTAGCAGATGCTTTTTTCCAAAGTAACTTTTTTTTTACTTCATAATACACAATGCCAGGTTTATTAGACAGCTAGATAGGAACCATGAGCAATATGTTCTAGCGGTTTGTGTTACATTTAGATTCTTCGTAGCATTTTATTGGTTTCTGGGTTCTTTTTAGAACCACTTTGTAGATTGTGTTTCTAAAGAAGTTTTTTATGGAACTCTAAGAAGCTCTCATGTAGCAGCAGACTGAAAAACTCTTTCTGGTTCAAATATGAGCCTTTATTTGTATAATTTTACGTTGAACATCAATTTTTTTACTTGTTTCGTGCACTTTTCAGAGTTTCTTTCCAAGGGTCTCCGGCGATCCATGTAAGCTGGTCGTTTTACTCCTCGCAGCCCCTGTCTGGTTTTGTGATTTGCTTTCCTGAATGGTTTGTTGATCAGTAGTCGCGGTCTCTGTGGTACCAGACTACATGGGTGCTCCTACATCACGCTTTAGATCAGACACGCACTGCGCTGCAAAAAACATTCTGTTGTGTTGTGATGTAGCGAGTCCTATCACGCCGTAATACAAAATCTAATATCGCTGCATCGTGAGCCCTTCAATATCCCTCTCTTTCTATTTCTCTCGCTCTTCTCTTCTGTGTTGTTTTGTTTCCTGCCAAGTGTACACGAGAAAGATTGCCAAATGTAATAGACCTTCACCTTCAGAAATCTCATGCTTCTTTACAGGACCTCCCGTCTTAACCCAGTTCATTCAATGTGTCAACCGTGCATCGAAACACACACAGACGTTTGTTCCTCCACGTTTTAACGGCTTTTATGAAAATCCATGAGTGCTCATCCACCTCAATAGCATTTGGAAGGGTGTTATAGAAAAATCCATGACAAAAGATGTGTACCTGGAGAATACTGATGCATTGTTCTGCGACGGTGTCAATGTTTACAGGGTTCTGTGGGGAACTGAGAAAATTTAGTGTGTGATGAATAAAGGAACGATCCGTGAAAAACAAAAATACACATGTACTTCTATCAAGGGTGTCGGTACAGATTTATCCTGGCCGAGCGAGGCAAGGATGTCCAGAGACCTTTTTTCCCACGACCTTTGACCTCTGCGTGGCCTCTGTGACCTGGAGCGGCTGATCATGTGGACTTTCTCACAGACACCGCTCAACTGTTGACCATTTAAGATCTAGAGCGATTACAGGTACACTCATCTACCACAACAGTGCAAAAGAATATTTTCTAGAAGCGATTAAGTGCCAAGTAAATATTTTAACAATGTATATTACATTAAGGTTGTACATGTGTTATATTTTCAGTTACATGAAATTATTTCTATGTTGCAAATCTCACCTGCATGATTGTTTATATTGTCGCAAAAAATAGAAACAGTTTTGATTGTACTATATATTATATCCAGTTTTATCTGTTTGGTATACAAACAGCACACTCAAGTCAAGCGATATATATTATATACAGAAAAATATACACTGCCTGATTTTTTATTGCATTGCAAAATGTAACATTAGTATTATTATTAGCAAGTGACCAATGCACCAAATTAGTGTTATTGGACATATGGCATTTTTACTCATATAGCAAATCTTCAGATTTTTTTATTAGCGCCCAGCTCTTTATATAAAATGATTCAACTTTATCTGCATATGTACAATACACTGGCATAGAGCGTTATATTTCAGATACTCGCAAAATATAAACTATATTATTGCCCAGCTTTAACCTGCTAAATACATACTCTTAGTTATAAAGATATTGAAATATTATAAACATTAACATTATGGTTTACTGTAAAGCTGCTTTGAAAACAATGTGAATTGTGAAAAGCACCATATAAATTAATGTGATTTAGACTTGACAATTTACAAATATAATTTTAAATAATAATTTTACACCCTGCTATTATCTTACTGGTTTTATTGAAGCTAGAAAAAAAATAGTATGAGCAAATCAGCCTGACTACATAATGTTAAATCAACAAGATGTTTAAGGGTCAGATCAGGTGGAGAAAGCGCTTTCATGCAACAACGGCTTGGTTTTGCTTTTTGCAGTGCACACTGTGCTGTCACAACCTCACCATGAATCTGCCGCACACAACACATGTCCCTCAGCACCACCATTTTATCTCAAAGCCATGTTCACAGAAGAACGAGTCGATGCGGGAATACGCAGAGAAGCGTTTAACCACAGACCAGACTCAAAACCACTAGTTATCTGAATATATGTATTGAAAATCCGTGTGCATGTGAAATAGCTGAATGAGATGAGCTGAAGTGTGATTTATTTTGATGTGATGTTGTGATGCAGCCCTAATGGTGTCTGGTTTGTCCAAAAGAGGGCAGTATTCACTGCCCAGAGCATGACCACTAGCAGGACTTTAGAGCATTGTGTGAACAGTGACAACCCCCCCCCCCCCCCAATATATTCTCGGGTCTTATTCTTGTTTTTTAAACACACAAAAATAACTCTTGCACCTTTGCTGCTTATATTGTTTCTACATGCAAGTTTGATCATCCTTTACGTTCATATATACCCCACACACTACACACAGACACACACATACATGACACACACACTAACACACATACGCACATACACATACAAACACATACACATACACATACACATACACATACACACACACACACACACACACACACACACACACACAACACACACACACACACACAACACACACACACACACACACACACACACACACAACACACACACACACACACACACACACACACACACACACACACACACACACATGACACACACACACACATACACACACATTACACACAATGGTTTTTATACACATATGCATGCCCTACACACACACACACACACACACACACACACTAACACACTCACACACACACAACACATACACATACACACACATAAACACACACACATACACACACATATGCACACACACTGCATACACACACACACACACACACACACACACACACACATTGATCATCAATTACTCTAGTTCTTTATATAGAACAAAAGAATGTCATTATTTTAAATGTAAATATGGATTTTACAATCCATATATGTGTATATGAATTATTACTATATATATTTACTACAACATGTTGCACATTTCTATATACTATTATGGACAAAAACAGAGAGATAACAATACATAACTATATACTATATTACAATGTAGTGTTAAAGGCTATATTATGTACATTTCCTACACCAACTTACAATATTTTATACACTATACTTCACTATGTGTGACCCTGGAGCACAATCCAGTCATAAGTAGCACGAGTATATTTGTAGCAACAGCAATAATATGGGTCAAAATTATCGTTTTTTCTTTTATGCAAAAAATCATTAGGATATTAAGTAAAGATCATGTTCCATGAAGATATTTTGTACATTTCCTACCGTAAATATATCAAACTTCATTTTTGATTAGCAATATGCATTGCTAAAAACTTCATTTGGACAACTTTAAAGGTGATTTTCTCAATATCTTGATTTTTTTGCATCCTCAGATTCTTGATTTTCAAATAGTTGTATCTCGGCCAAATATTGTCCTATCATAACAAACCATACATCAATAGAAAGCATATTTATTCAGCTTTCAGATGATGTATGACGTGTAAATCTCAATAAAAAAAATTGACCTGATTGGATTTGTGGTCCAGGGTCACAAATATGAGAAACAATGCAAAGAATTTAAGGAATGCAAACAATACAATTCAACTAAATATAATCATGCATAGTTTAAAAAATTGAGAAACATTTTACTACATTTTACTGAGAAGAAAAATAATTGTATTATCAAGGTTATGTCTAATAAAACAGTAATTTTATGCAAATTTGTTAATATCTGATATAAAATATCTTACTATACTATATTACATCTATATATCATATTAGCAACATAGTAAAGTGCATGTTTATAGAGGACAGGTCTTTCTTGTCCGCTAGCATGTGGATTACAAACATGTGGCTCTCCACCACCAGACATGAATGTGAAATGTAACGTGAAGGACTGCTGTTAAAGGGAGTACTGTGTGTGTGTGTGCTGTGTGTGTGTGCGTGTGTGTGTATGTGTGTGTGTGTGTGTGTGTGTGTGTGTGTGTGTGTGTGTGTGTGTGTGTGTGTGTGTTGTGTGTGTGTGTGTATGTGTATGTGTTGTGTGTGTGTGTGTGTGTGTGTGTGTGTGTGTGTGTGTGTGTGTGTGTGTGTGTGTGTGTGTGTGTGTGTGTGTGTGTGTGTGTGTGGTGTGTGTGTGTGTGTGTGTGTGTGTGTGTGTGTGTGTGTGTGTGCGTGTGTGTGTGTGTGTGTGTGTGTGTGTGTGTGTGTGTGTGTGTGTGTGTGTGTGTTTTGATGAGCCAGTGGAGGCAGACGGTCTAGGTATAATCAGATAAAACCAGGGATCACTCACTAGCCGCAAAAGGCCACAAATAAAAACATATATTAAAATCAGAAGACACGGGGACTCTGCGTTGTGTTTTTGTTTACTGGACGTGGCGCTCAGGGGCAGATCGTCATCGTAATAAGGCTGTGTGTACGTGAGCCTACATGCGTCTGTTTTCCTGACAGACCTGCGGACAGGGAGCCGGAGAAAAAGCGGCGAGATAGATGAGGGCCACGCTGAGGCTGTGGGTGTTTTAATTATTGGGGCTCTGTAGCTCGCTATCTTTCCTGGGCTTTAGCTCTGTCTCATGATTTGAGCGCTACCTTTATCCCTAAGCCTTCAGCTCCTCTGGCCAAACAAAGAAAAAAGGGAAGGGCAAGGCTGGGGCTTTAAAGCCGCTACTATGCCACGCTTACCATTAATATCCCTTCAATCACGGCTTTTTTATGTGGTGCCGAGTGCGCTAACCCCTTTAAACTGACCCTCACGGCCTTTATTACAGCCGTCCCAGGACGTGTAAAAAATACAGTTCTAGAAGGTTTCGGATGAACCGCTTCCCTCGTTTGCCTTCCTCTGTGTATATCGCCCTCCTCTCAGTCTCTTTTCTTTTCCTCCTCCTATTTTTTATTTTCTTTCTATCTGCGGAGTAGATCATCGAAATGCCAAGCGTTCCGGATACATAGTGTCTATGACAACACTATTGGCTGAAAATGGCTTGTATGGATGGGCATGCCGGTCACATGACCTCACCCTAGAGTCTTGCTGAAAGAGACTCCAGCAGATTCCTCATATAGACATGCCAGAGGATTTGACATTTCTTTGAGGCTGGACATGATTGGGATGTTTTCAAGTAAAACGGAACAGATGCTTTTTAAATAACATTTTTAATGCATTGTATGTGTATTTTTTAAACGCTTTGTTAAATGTTCATTTTTTTAATCATTAAGATATTTACTTTTTATTTTAAATCTTGAAATGTTAAATAATTGCTTTCAACATCCCGAGCTGATACTTTTACCAGTATATACTGCAGCAGTGTAAATAGCAGGAAAAATTAATAACAAATTCCTTAAATGCTTTAGCATGGATGTTTGTAATATTCGTCTCCATGACGACATTTTTTTTTTTTTTCGATGATGGTTCCTGTCTTGACATTTCTCCATTTGGTGAAAATTGTGAATTGCCTTGACTCTTTCTTCAGCCAACATGTCACAAGGAAAAAAACAAGTGTTATGGGGGGTGTTGGGGGGATCTAATGGGCGTCTGGACTGATTGTCCTCAGCCGTGGCAGTAGAGACAAAGCAGATGAATTGTGAAATGTATTCGAAGAGATTGGAGACAAGTGCATGTCAGCACCCCCTCCATCTCTAGTCCTCCACCCACCCTCTCCTCTCTTCCCTCTGGATTTCTCCCTCTCCATCTTCTTTCTTTTTGTCTGACACGCTGCATACAAAAGGCATGACAGCACTGCTCTGTTTGAGCAAAATATTAGAAAAATAAAAATGCAATTTTCTCCGCTTTCAGATGACTTATCCTCGCAGTTGATATTTGTTTGATATTTGCTCGGTTGCATGCATTTGAATTGTCAAATATTACGATGGGCATCACAGAGCGGTTTCATTTGAATTATCAAAAAACAACAGCAGTCATGCAGAGAGGAAAAAAATCATTAGTGCATTAAGAAAATACACGCACTGTCTCTCATTAATTATAATCGTTTTTAATAAAAATATTTTTATATTTAATACAATTCATAATTTTTTAATGCATATTTATAAAAAAAAATCTAAATTAATAAAAAAGCAAACAAACAAATCATACGATTAAAAATCAAATAAGTGAATAATTCAGTCTTCATCTTCTTTGCATTTGAACCTGACTGACTGTTGTCCTGTCTGAGGGAGCGTCTGGCCCCTGTCTGGCTTTCGTCTGGCCCCTGCCCCAACCTGTGACCCTTAACCGGGAATGGACGGAGTCAGTTAGTCAGCTGTGTGTGTGTGTGTGTGTGTGTGTGTGTGTGTGTGTGTGTGTGTGTGTGTGTGTGTGTGTGTGTGTGTGTGTGTGTGTGTGTGTGTGTGTGTGTGTGTGTGTGTGTGTGTGTTCCTCCTCACTAGCTTGGCTTGAACACTAGAGACAGTGCGGTCTCTGCTGTGAGACTGAATTTTATATTCCCTGGCTTCGAATAAAATCAGTGTGTATATACCACAGAGAACAAAGAGAGAACCAAATCTTATACAATAATGTATACGTGTGTGTTTGCTGCAGACATAAAAGAGCCGGAATTGAGACGGTCGTTCCCTTTGTGAATGATAATGAATCGATAGATCGGTTTCAAATTTGTGAAAGATGATTATAAAGCCTGTTGACTCAGTAGTAAATGGCAGCTCGGCTCACACACTCTTTGTTTTCAGGTGAATGTATTTATTATTCATTCTTGCATCAGTGTATGTCTCAGGCCCTCCATATTTGACTATGAATAATGGAAGAGCTTGTGGAGCATAGAGGTGGAGGTGTGTGTGTGTGTGGAGCTGTGACTGGCCACTGCTGGGTCCTGCTCGGTCTGCCTCAGTGCCCTTAATAACGGTGTATAAATCAAGAGTCTCCTGTCAGCCACGCAGCCTTCATTAAAATCAAATGGGAAACTGGCCTCTTTGGATCCAATTTTAATAAAACCAGGTAATCAAATATGGCTCAAAAAATAGGTCATCATTTCACAGGCTCTGAGATGGCCGCCACACAGTGTTTTGTGTACATGCAATGTTAACAGGGTCGAAGACCTCCCTACGTTACACACACTGCACTAATACAGTTTATACGCTCACACACACACACACACACACACACACACACACACACACACACACACAACACACACACACACACACACACCACACACACACAACACACACACACACACACACACACACACCACACACACACACACACACACACACATGTTGGTTTTTATGGTTTACGGGGACTTTCCATAGGCGTAATGGTTTTTATACTGTACAAAACGTATGTGCTATTGCCCTACACACCCTACACCTAAACTTAGCCCTCACAGGAGACGGTGCATTTCTATTTTCTCAAAAAAAACTCACTCTGTATGATTTATAAGCGTTTTTAAATTATGGGGACACTGAAAATGTCCTCATAAATCACCTTCTCCTTGTAATACCTATGTAATACCCATGTCATTATACAAATTTGTGTCCTCATAAACCACATAAACATGCCCACACACACACACACACACACACACACACACACACACACACACACACACACACACACACACACACACACACACACACACACACACACACACACACACACACTGCCAAAAATAGTCGGCGTGATTGAAAATGATGCATTGAAATTGTCCAGCAGTTATTTTTTGTCGTTCAACTTTCTCTGAAGTTGATTTAATTGACAATGACCGTTTCAAACTTCAAACGAGAATTTTTTTGAGTGTGTGTCTGTGTAATATCGTCTGATTTATTTATATGAAACATCTGATATGTTCAAGTCTAACATTTATAGAGAGAAATTTTAAATCTACATTTTTAATCAAAATTATCTTAGATGTATGAAATGGTTTTGAAGTTTTTTACACAGACATGTTTTGATCATTTCTGAAATGCAGAAGCTTGAAAACTTCTGACGTTGAATATTAAATATGCATAAAAATCACACCATGAATTATATTTAATTTTTGCATGACTAAAAAAAATGTAACATTCATTTAAAATCCAAAACATTTAGGACATTTTAATAAGACGCGTTATTTTTTTAAATATTTTTTTCTTGCTGTATGTTAGATGGCTATAAATGTATAGGTGGATTGTTTTTATGGGCTGTAAATGCATTGCTGCGACGGACCCTTTGGTGCAGAAGGCGATGTGTCGACAATGTTTTCGGCAATGATTTCAGTTGCAGATGCTTTGGTTCCCGAGCGGCGGTGTCGGACTGTCTGTCTGTGGCTTTTCGGCACAGATGACTGGCCGGAATCCAGCCAGGCGTGTATCACACTCTTGCAGTGAGTGTGTGAGAAACAGGAACCATCAGCCCCTATTTGGTCCCCCCCTAAATAACCTTTATCACCTCATTCCTGCTCCATCTGAGGGGGACATATGCTGACCGTACTTATTTATACTGCTGGACCGGGTTTTAGATTTTGGCGATATGTGACAGTATTATACATCTGAACAATTTGATCTGTAAATAAGATTATTGAGCGGTAATGTATTTTATTTTATTTATTTTAATTAATTAATTTATTTATTTATGTTAATGAAAAATTATATTAAAGCAGATCAACACTTAGATGCACAATCATGCACTAAATAAAATAATATAATCATTGTTATTGTATTTTAATGTAAACAGCACTGAATATTTCTGTGACAAGATGGAGATCTCTCTAATTCAGTCGATGAGCAGAAGAGGGCACTCTCACTCGCTCCATATTTTATTTATTCTCTCTCTCTCTCTCTCTCTCTCTCTCTCTCTCTCTCTCTCTCTCTCTCTCTCTCTCTCTCTCTCTCTCTCTCTCTCTCTCTCTCTCTGTGACTCTCTCTCTCTCTCTCTCTCTCTCCTCTCTCTCTCTCTCTCTCTCTCTCTCTCCTCTCTCTCTCTCTCTCTCTCTCTCTCTCTCCCTCTCTCTCTCTCTCTCTCTCTCTCTCTCTCTCTCTCTCTCTCCTCTCTCTCTCTCTCTCTCTCTCTCTCTCTCTCTCTCTCTCTCTCTCTCCTCTCTCTCTCTTCTCTCTCTCTCTCTCTCCATGAGCTTCATTCGCTCTACTATCTCCCTTTGAAAGTACACAGGCAAAAAAGAAGCACCATGTGCCTTATGATGTGCATTAGTCCCTCTGACACAACCACAAATATATATGAGATATGCTAATGATTTTTTACATTTCTTTTGCATTGGCTCCTGTTTTGATTTGTTCCTGTATTTTTTTGTCATTAACGGGGGACAATTTTAAGTCAAGCTGTAAAAAATGAAACTGAGCACTTGTTCCCTTAAGAAGACATTTCTGTCCTCTTAAAATTACTTTCTTGGTGTAGTCATATTATTTCATTTTTTTCAGTTGAGTAAATTTAAATTGAGATCATTTAAATTACCTTTCCAATGCAACCCTACAGTAATATTCTTTTGTCTGTATAATCTCAAACTGGTGTACAAAAGCAGTATTTCATGTCCCCCTCTTATATTGCACATCTGTGATGGACTGGTCTTATTTCTCTGATATGTTGAGATGGGCTCTAGCGTCCACACAATACATAGGACAAGCGGTTTGGAGAAATGACGGTTGGATGGATGTGCTCCAAAACACAAGGCTAAAAAACGAAACGCTCCCTGGCTTGTTCCTCTGCCTGCAGCAAATGGCATCTTGCACGCGTGTCCTCTCATTCGACACGTTGATCGGATGTATTCGGGTCGAAACTGTCGGTCAAAAACCATATAGAGAAATCATAGAGTCTTGCGGTTTTAAAGATGGTATTGAAATGGGGAACAATGACAGCATTTCTCCTTTACACACGTGTGCTAAATGAAGAGTGCTATTCTCTGCGGAGATGTTTCCTTTTTATTATGTTTTTATGTAAACCCTCCGAGAGCTTAATACAGCACTGGCTGCCAGGTTGCTTTATTCACGTTCTCCTTTCAGATCTTTAGAGCTGCCAGATTTGCCTTTTTAAAAATAGTGGTCATGTTTTCTGTCTTGTCTTTTTTTCCTCTTTTAATCTCTATGGCCCTATTTTCTTGATTCCTCAAAGTGGATGCTACCCCCCAATGCCTTTATATCCACACACACACACACACACACACACACACACACACACACACACACACACACACACACACACACACACACACACACACACACACACACACACACACACACACACACACACACACACACACACACACACACACACACACACACACACTCGGATACACATATACATGGAACCGTAGGAACGAGCTGCAGTGATTACGGTCCCCCATACACACACAAACAAACAATAGCTTCCTGGGTCCAATTGCTCATTCTGTCTCCCAGAAGCCCTCTCTCTTCCTCGCTCTTCTGATGGGCCACTGTAGTTCCTGTCTCTTGTCCTCTCTCCTCTCCTCCCGCTGCTTCTCTTCCTGTTGCCGGTCTGGGTTAGCATGTTAGCTCGGGCCCCCGCTGGCTTGAATGAATACACATCCTCATATCTGCTATGGGGAAGGTGCGGGCTATAGACAACAGCATCCAGCCTTCTCTCTATCAAAGGGTTATCAGGGTCCCTCAGGCACTTTGAGGGGCAGCTCTGACCGAGAGAGAGAATAGTGTAGATATAGATTTAGACACATATAGATTTGCTTATTGTGCACGAGTGAATACCTCAGTTTAACTCAGTTTTTATAAATTTTCATAAATCATGTTTTTTAATGTTATCATGTTTTATTGTGTTAGTTAGCTGTGTTTTTTAGTTATTATTATTTAATCAAAACAACCCAACTGCAGTTTAATGGATATTAATTGGAATGCAGCATAAAAAACATAATTGTTTATGATTTTATCTGTTTGTGCAAATGAACTCTCCATGTGTGTGTGTGTGTGTGTGTGTGTGTGTGTGTGTGTGTGTGTGTGTGTGTGTGTGTGTGTGTGTGTGTGTGTGTGTGTGTGTGTGTGTGTGTGTGTGTGTGTGTGTGTGTGTGTGTGTGTGTGTGTGTGTGTGTGTGTGTGTGTGTGTGTGTGTGTGTGTGTGTGTGTGTGTGTGTGTGTGTGTGTGTGTGTGTGTGTGTGTGTGCAACAATAACAGTATTAATATTAATACTGATTTTATAAAGTATTTATAACAATTTATTTAATTGTAATAATCATTACATTATATTAATTTTAAAATGTTAATGATTTAATTCAATATATATGATACATTTATTATTAATATATAATTTTATATTACTGTTGATCAAATATTTTCAAATGTATTTAATTTAAAATAAGCAATTAATAAAAAATTTATACAAAAATAATTTTCATTTTAAAATATATGTTATACCTGTGTGTGTGTGTGTGTGTGTGTGTGTGTGTGTGTGTGTGTGTGTGTGTGTGTGTGTGTGTGTGTGTGTGTGTGTGTGTGTGTGTGTGTGTGTGTGTGTGTGTGTGTGTGTGCGTGCGTGTGCGTGTGTGTGTGTGTGTGATAACATATTATAAATACTAGTAGTATTATTGATGCTAATTTTATGCATGTATTTTATTTTAATAAATCAATTAATTATATACATTTTTAAATACATTTTAGTATTACATTTCAATTATTATTATATTATTAATTGTATACATATTATAAATGTAATAATTAGTGTATTATAAATATTCATATTGTTATTCATTGTAATTTGACATATTACTTAATGTGAATAGATAAACAAATCATATTAACTTTAAAATTATTTTTAGATTTAATTTTATATATAATAATACATTTAGCCTATATATTACAATGTATCTAATAACTGTATTGTAAATATTTATATTATTATTTATCCTTTTATACACATTTAATTTAAATAAATAAAGAATTACTTTAAAAATATTTTTATCATATTCATTATTATTTAATAATATTAATGGAAGGACATTTTTATTTACACTCTTTAAACAAGACACCATGCCTTTAGTTGAAACAAATTAAAGCAACAGCTCAGCATTTTCTCTCATAAGTAAAATGTGACAGTAATGTAGGTCAGCAGAATTGTGTTTCTAAATGCAAAGGTGTTGTGTGAAGCAGCAGGCAGGCAAACTAACGCTGCACATGTATTCGTGTGTCAAGCCGTAATGTGCCATCCCCAGTTGTGTGTGTCTGTGTCTGTGTCTGTGTCTGTGTGTCTGTGTGTGTGTGTTCAGTGTGTGTGTGTGTGTGTGTGTGTGTGTGTGTGTGTGTGTGTGTGTGTGTGTGTGTGTGTGTGTGTGTGTGTGTGTGGTGAATGATGTGTGAAGGGGGGGGGGGGGGGGGGGGCGAGAGGCTTCTGAAACCCACCATCTCTCTGTGCCCCCAGAAGGTCTCCTACACGGCTTTCAAATATTAGAAAAACAAAACTGTGAGCTGCGCTCGCCCAGATACTAGAAGTTGTAAAGGTGCGCTCGCTGCCTTTCTGAGGTAAACCGCACACGGAGGCCGATCGGGGCCCAAACCTTACCTTTCCCTCTTTGGCCCCAGCGACAGCCTTCAGAGCCACGCTGTGTGGAAAATGCGTTTCCTGTAATACATACGGCCCCCTCACGTGGATTTGGGGATTTATCCTCACGGCCATGTCATGTACCTCAGTCATTTTTCTTCTGCGCTTTTTCTCTCTAATCAGAACTCATCAATGGCAGAAAGCTTTTGAAGTAGATCTAACAACATAAATATCTTAATGGGGTTTAATTGCTAATTGAGGGCTGTGATCGGCGCACAATGTGGCTACTTCAAAGATTTGCCTGACTAATAATTCATCTGTTTTTCAGCCCTGCATTCTGTACAGGACGAGTTTCTCGGATTCTCTGTGTTGTCTGGTTTTGGGCAAGGCGGACGAAAGAAAGCCTTTGGGATTCTGGTTTAGAGTCCTGTCAGTGTATTTTTTTGTTCCTCTGCGATCTAAATTTAGAAGCTCAGGGAGACAGGGGCTAAAAATGGAAGGCTGCGGACGAGGGGACCTCCATGTCTGTACCGTCACTGCTGCAGAACAGCTCAAGCAGAATGGACGCAGGTATGGACGGACCGCATCAGAGCTTCTTGTGGCTGTAAAACAACAGCGCTTCCGTTCTCAGCGCAATGTTTTATTTCCCAGATCTTATGTGAAGGGACTGTTGTCAAAAATCCAAACAAAAAATAATTTGTTGCTTATAGAGGAATGCAGATGGAGAATCTTGCTTAACCTTGTAAAATCTGTATTCAGGAAACTATTTTTTTTAAATAGAAACATTTATTGAACCTTTAGACAAAGTTTGCATATGTGTTTGTATGTGCATCCTATTTCATACCATATATCAGGCTCATATAGGAAAGGATAATATGGAGTTCATACTCGAGGGGGGGAAATACCTTCGAGGCCCAAACTGAGCAAGAATAGGCAGTTTGGTGGTCAAAATGTAAGATAAAATTCTGACAACTTGTAAATCAGTATACAGGTAACTTGCATAAAATGCATGTATTAGTGCTGTCATACGATTAATCACATCCAAAATATAAGTTATTGTTTGCATAATATATGTGACCCTGGACCACAAAACCAGTCATAAGGGTCAATTTTTCAAAATTAAGATTTGTACATCATCTGAAAGCTGAATAAATAAGATTTCCATTGATGTATGGTTTGTTATGATATGGCAATATTTGGCCGAAATACAACTATTTGGAAAATCTGGAATCTGAGGGAGCAAAAAATAAAATCTAAATATTGAGAAAACCACCTTTAAAGTTGTCCAAATGTAGTTCTTAGCAAAGCATATTACTAATCAAAAATTAAGTTTGGATATATTTACATTAGGAAATGTACAAAATATCTTCATGGAACATGATCTTCACTTAATATCCTAATGATTTTTGGCATAAAAGACGATAATTTTGACCCATACAATGTATTGTTGGCTATTGCTACAAATATGCTACTTATGACTGGTTTTGTGCTCCAGGGTCACATATGTGTGTTTTCTGTGTATATTTATAATGTACAGTATATATAAATACACACACTTACAGTATATATTTAGAAAGTATTTACATGTCTATATTTATATTCATGTAATTTATATTATATTTAATATATAAAAATAACATTCCTCTGAAATATATCCATGCATGTGTGTGTATATATATATAAATATACACAGAACTTACACATATATTATGTAAACAAAAGCGTTTATTTTGGATGCGATTAATCGTTTGACAGCACTAAAATATTAGTCTTCACTCTATATGTCAATATCCAAGAATAATTAGATCTCTGTAATATCTCATTTGTTGCTTATAGAGGAATACAGTGCAGATGAAGAATCGTGCTTAACCCTGTAAAATCTGACATATGAAGTAGTAGTCAGAAATATGCAATTTGGTGCAGATGCTGATATTTATATGGTCAAAAATAAGATAAAATTCTGACGACTTGTAAATCAATGAGATCTTTCCAACAGTACATCAGAATACTTATATAAAATACATATAAATATCAGTCTTCACTCTATATCTCCCTATAACATGTCTTAGATGATATTAGATGCTTGGTTTTATGATCAAAGCTCTGCAGTTTTTATGTTATGGGGGCAAAATGCAATGCAATACAGTGATGATTGATAGATGAACACATAAACGTTCCTCAAAAGCCTGATATTTGATTTTCACAATTTAACATGCAAAGTTCAGCTAAGTTTTGGTCATGTTGATAATTTAGAGGCCTGTATCAAATATGATACAGTATATTTATAGGGTTAATATACCTGTTTTTTTCCCAATAAAACTATTATGAAAACATCTCTGATAATCATCTCTTAGAGTTTCAGAAGAAATTTCAACATCAGTCAAAAGTCAACTTATCAAATTCTTCCCAGACTAAACTATCGAAGCTATACTGTTTCATTTATAATCTATAATCCACATTTATTTTCTGTCTAAATAAATTAATAAATAAAAAACAGTAAGTGAAACCTGAGACTGAAAACATGACTGAAGATGTTCTGAAGAATGTTTCATCAGTGATGAAAATCAACACGGACCTCGAGTTTCATCGTATGTACAAAGAAAGTCATTTTTAAATAAACTGATTTGAGGTAAATTATGACAGATTTTCATTTCTGCGTGAACTGTCCCTTTAATTCTCCTGAGCTGTGAAAAAGCAAGCACTGAGCAAATAACAGTGACTATAGTAACAATATAGTAGCAACTATAGCAACACACCTGTAGCAACACACTCGCCTCTACATGCACTAGACACTTTCACACACCATTGTGTGTACATAATCCCACAAAAGACTGATTGCAATATATGACTGTAATGTATGTATGTTTACTGGCTCATGCACCACAAATCACCTTACACTGTTCCCCAGCCAGCTGCTTGAATGTCTCTCTTTTTGCACATGTACAGTATTTGAAGTCATCTGCACAGTTGTACAGTTTGTATTTTTTTTAGTTTATGTATAGGTAACCACTTTTATATATAGCATATGCATAGTCAAAGCTGACAGTAGGTTAGTTGTTTATACTGTTTTACTTCGTGTTGTATGTCTGTATTTATGTAGCACCGTGGTCCTGTGAGGCACGACATCTCGTCCCACTGTATGTCCACACATGTAGCGGAATGACAATAAAGCTCAACTTGAACTTGAACTTGAATAACTTAGCGATATGCCAAATATCGTCATGTATGTCTTGAGCTGCATATGATTGTGAGAGCGAGGGCTGTTCGCTGGCGGTCACCAAACATGTGCCTGAGACTGAGAGATATGAACTACAGCAGGACTGAACACCAGCCCACACAGACACAGCGCTCGTTTCCAGCTCATGCTTGTATTTATGCTCTGATAATAACAGTCTGATTAATATGTGTGCACTTTTCCTCATTTGTTCAACACAACAACAAAGAGACGTTTCAGTCGGATCACAATCGTGTTTTATTTTCAGTCAGTCAAAGTGAAAAGAGAAAAGTAAAGGTTACTGGATGTCTCGGGGTGAGAAAAATCGTCTGTTCTGTAATTAATAGAAGAATACGTGGTTGATACACAGTGATATATGCACCGCTGTAATTAAGCAGGGTCTTCAAATTCATGCAGGCCTTGTTAGCGCTCTGGAGGAGACATTTTTGAAACCATACCTGATTTAATATGTTTCATAGATGTAATTATAGGTAGGAATAAGAGTACCTATTTTCAGACCTCTAACAAATCATTTTCTTCCCATTACAGATGGAAACGGTGTTAATGACACCTTGTCTTTTGATTTTGCTGCATGAATTATGAAGCAGCTGTATTATTTGAAGTACAGTTAAAAGGTGAATTTCAATCTTCAGAGGACGAGAAATGTACGGACACCCCAAATTAGTCACTTTTCCACAGGGGCAAAAGTGAACTTGTGGGGGACCTTTTTCTCATCGGTAATGACAGGAAGTTCTTCTTCTATCCTCGCAGGAAGGGACGGCTGGAAAATAGCCAGTCTTCTTTTGAAGTGTTATGGATGTGGCTTTATGCTGATGTGCGTGTGTATCAGCAGCATCTCTAACGTCACACATATGGCCGAGTTTCGCCGTCAAACACTTGATCTACGGTACGTCTGCCTCTGATCTCGGCCCACGTGTAATAAAAGACAGATGCATTTTGCTCGTAATTGACATAAGTACTTTTTACAAGCATTCCGCTCTCGTTATAAAATATTTTTCTTGATATTCATTTTAGGGAGTTTAATGTCTGTCCGTTATTAGAGTTGGACTGGTGTTAAAGAAATAGTTCACCTGAAAATGAAAATTTTCTTGTGATTTACTCCCTCGTTTCATGTCAAAACTGTACAACATTTTTCCTCTGTGGAACAAAAAGAATGCACTAGTTGTTTTCTCTTACGCAATTACAATTAATGGAAGCTTTAAAAACCATGCAAAAGTATAATAAAAAATTAGTCCATAAACAAATTGTGCCAATATTCCGAATTTTGTGAAGCCATACAATATCTGCATGAGGAAAAGTCTGAAATGTAAGTTGTATTAATTGAACATCTATCCTAGAGTAGCTCTATTTGGGTGTTTCTTGGAGATTATTTGTGAATGAGTCGTCCTTCAGTGTCTGATCTTTTCAGTTAATCGATCATCCAGTTCACAAATGAGTCATTCCTTAGTCAAAAGCTCAGTGGACTTTTAATATTATCATTGAATAATGGCTTAATTCCTCACAAAACTACAGAAACAACTTTAAGAATCATAATCGTACTGTATAGTCCACATGATGTAAAGACTTTATTCTGTGGAGCTCCTGAAGCCATTCTGTGGAAGTTTGTTTCTGCAAAGGCATAACATACTGAAAAAGGTTATTTCACAATTCTGACTTTTTTATCACAAATTTGAGTTCTCACGACTTTGAGAAAGAAGCCAGAGTCAAGAGATATAAACTCAGAAGTGTGAGATATAAACTGGGAATTCTGAGAAAAAAGGTCAGAATTATGAGATAAAAACTCAGAATTACATAATATAAACTCAGAATTGAGATATATAAACTCACAATTCTGAAAAAAGGTCAGATTTGAGATATAAACTCACAATTTTGAGAAAAAAATGTCAGAATTATGAAATATAACAAAATTCTGAGGAAAAAAAATCATATTTATGAGATATAAACTCAATTCTGAGAAAAAAGTTGGAATCACGAGATATAAAATCAAATTTCTGAGAAAAAAATAATTATATAAACTATAGATATGAACTCATAATTGCAATATATAAACTTGCATAAAAAAGTAATAAATCAGAAATACAAAAATATACTGAAAAAAACTACTTTAGTAATTTCCATGAGTATAAATCTTAATGATTTAAGCACATAATGATATTTTAGGGAATTGTGTGCTTTGGACAGGAGCCTTTTCTATTCTAACATGAGAGTGTCTCTGTGTATAAGACAAGGATCAAAGAGAAATAATGATTCAGTCAGTGTGGAAGAACTTGACTGGTCTGCAGAAAGCAGCTAAACATCTCTGGTGTGACCTTTAAATGCAACCTTGAGCCAAAAACCCAAATACGAACTTGTACATTCATTATAGGACAAAAGTACTGGGACGCACCCTTCTTTAGAAGAGAAAGATACACTTCCAAACTGTGGCAACAAAGATAAAGACAACATAATTAATGTACTTAAAAATGTATTTCCACCTCTGTTGGAACAGTTTTGAAGTGTATGAAATGACTGTATCCATATGTATAAGTCATTGGTGAGGTTTTTGGCTCAAGGTCTGCATTTAAAGTCACACCAGAGGTGTTCAGCAGGGATTAGGACTTGTCTTTCTGCAGACCAGTCAAGTTCTTCCACACTGACTGAATCATCATTTCTCTTCTGATCCTTGTCTTATACACAGAGACACTGTCATGTTAGAATAGAAAAGGGTCCTGTCCAAACTGTTGCTATAAAATTAGAAGCACACAATTACCTGGAATATCATTATATACTTAAACATTAAGATTTGCACTCATGGAAATTACTAAAGTAGTCAAACCTTTCATTAGAAGGGGGTGACCCAATACTTTTGGCAATATAGTGTACCTCTTCTTGTGTTCGACAGAAGAAAGTGATGTCATAATTTAATTAATTCGTTCATTCATTAATTTCAGAATGATTCCTTTTACACAGTTGTTTAGAGGTTACCACTCAGAGCAGTGTTCTGGAAGCTTCTCCTCTCGGCCTGCTCCGTCCTTTCTTACTTTCCTTATTATTCTGTGTCTATCTGCACTCAGTAGCTCCATCCCACAGATCAAGGGATGACATGATGAGAGGAGAAAGAAGGAAAACAGGCTGGAAGAAAGAGATGCACACACATACACACACACACACACACACACACACACACACACACACACACACACACACACACACACACACACACACACACACACACACACACACACACACACACACACACACACACACACACACACACACACACACACACACACACACACACACACACACACTAAATAAACACACACACTAAAACACACACACACTATAACCACACACACACACACACACACACACACACACACACACACACACACACACACACACACAACACACACACACCACACACACACACACACACCACACACACACACACACACACACACACACACACACACACACACACACACACACACACACACTCACACTCACACACAAAGCACAAATTAGAGATCTCTCCACAGAACATCCCAGCAGGACACTGACTTAAAGGGATAGATGCATCTCCGGTGCCTCTCACACCCTTGTCTTACACTTCACTGCAAAAAACACATTGTAGTGTGAGGCATAAGCACTCACAAACGCAGCTGTGCTCCCCCTCCTCTAACACACACACACACACACACACACTCCCCGCGTCATACCCCAAAAGACCCCGGCACAATGGATGAGGCGTTAAGAGCCCTGCTCGTTGTAGATGAGGAGAGGTGAGGGGTTTTTGGGTGACATTGGCTTTCATGGTAATTACCTTTGTCAAGGCGCTGAGGTTTGAGAGCAGGGGTGACGTGTGCTGCAGTGGTGTCAGTAAGACTCTCATGTGGCCCGTGACCGAAGATCACTCAGAGAATATATCGGAAAGGATGTTTTTTTACTTCACATCATCACAGAGCTGAAATGTAATGCATCTAATTTACACTTAAATATTGGATTAAAATGTGTTTGTTGCTTAATATTGGTTACACTAAACTGCACTGTATAAATATTTGATCATGTAATTTATAATCTAAAATATGATAGAATGAGCCTGACAACATTGAGGTTCTGGAGAAGATGATGCAGGGGTGTGTCGATAAATATAAAGCATATTAAAAATATATATTTTGCATACATTACTGTTCAAATGTTTGAGGTCAGTAGGATTTCATTATTTTATTGTATTTATTTTTTTAAAGATAATACTTTAATTGATAAAGGATGCATTGATCAAAAGTGACTGTAAATACATGTGCAATGTTTACAAAGAGATCTATTTAAAACTATGATATTCTTTGCACTTTCTTGTCATCAAAAAATCCTGAATGAATGAAGAAAGAAAGAAAGTGAACATAAATATTAGGGTTTAACATCACTGAATCGACCTAAATGCATTAATGTATAGCAACAAACTCAGACAGGTATAAATAGCTCTTTAAGGTTACTATTGCAGGTTTCCACTTTTATATTGTAAAACATTAAATGCCTGTACATTTGTTTCTGTAACTCAGTATATTGAATCCATTAATGTTAATAATGGAAGATACTTATACATAGATACCGATCATTTTCAAGCATTTTATTAAGGGATTGCGCTGAGTTGTAAAATGTTAGCAACCCCTGTGTTACACCAATGAAAGTGATAGATGAGGTTGAAAAAGCTCATTACAGTGTAAGGCCTTTTTTGTGAAAAGCATGAAACCCTATACATAATTTACACATATATCCATATATTTGTTTATTCTACTGGAGATGGACAGGTGATTGCACCTCAGCACCTTTCAGTCTACAGAGGCACCCAGAGGTCTGCAGGGTTCGAGACAGAGCCAGGAGAGAGAAACAGTGTTAGCTAGCTCTGATCTGTTTCAAAAACGCCTCCGGTCTGCCACACAGAGATCAGACTCAGTTTAGCACAGTTTTACTCTGCACACGCACGCACGCACGCACGCACGCACGCACGCACGCGCACGCACGCACGCACGCACGCACGCAAGCACGCACGCACGCACGCACGCACGCACGCACACACGCACACGCACACTCACGCACGCCTACACGCACACGCACGCACGCACACGCACGCACGCACACACACACACACACACACACGCACACACACACACACACACACACACACACACACACACACACACACACACACACACACACACACTTCTGCAATCTCTCTTCCTCATCTGGCCTGATAACAAACTCCAGAGTGCAGGAGAGCAGTGAGGGGAGATGGGAGAGAAGGAAGAGACCACCTCTCTCTCTTTCACTCTCTCTCTCACACACATAATACCTTCTCAATATCCCTTTTATTAAATAATTATTCGTTTTTTACAATCATTTTTGCACTAATAACAGAACCTTCATGTCATTTTTCAAAACTCTAGACACATAATTCACAGCTGAAGTTTTTCAAAACACTTAACACTTTTTCCAAATGCTTGGATACAATACACATGAGCCAAAGATCTTTTGTTGATTGAACTAGAATCACAGGTTCAAAATAACACAACTTAACATCAAAGTATTACTATTTCAAAATGCAGCTCACACATTACATCTGAAATGAGTGTCTATTAATTTCATTATAATGATCTAACTATCAACTGATACAACTGCTCTAAATGCTATGTAACGGTTGCATTACTCTTGAAGCATAGTTTTATGGAAAATTTTGGACAACATTACAAAAATGAAGGACTGAGTATGTTCAGGTATGTTCAGTTTTAATATGCCTGTTGTTGGGAGAAAAAAAATCCCCAAAATTCTATATCATTGTCTTCAACATTTGTTTTTCCTACAGTAAATGTCTTTTTAGAGGGTAATAGAGCTGGAAGCTGATGAAAACCATTCATATTTTTGGATGAGGCAGGCCAAGAGATGGAGGAGAGTTTGAGAGCCCAGCGGTTGAGAGGGACCCAGAACGATGTTCTCTGTGGGGCCCGACCACCCCCCACTGAATGTGATTTTGAGGGACCCCATAGCAAAATCAGTGCAATGGGCCCATAATTCCTAGTGACAGCACTGAGAGCAATCACGGTTTCAGGCCCATCCACAGTTTATCACCTTGTATTTACCCCGCTTTCCTTACTGTAACCCGAATGAAGAGTTTTTCTCCACATGGAGGTGGAAGGTTTTCAATCGGCTCCTCACAAACAAGTCCCTCTTCTCCAGGCCATAGATGATGTGTGCAATGTCCAATGTCTGGCCTGTATTTGCCATACCAGAAGAATGTTTCCAATATCTTTAGCTAATGAAATCCATGATCCATTATGATGTGGATGGGAACCTGTGGCCAAATCCACAAAACAGGGTTGATAAATACATAGAAGTGCAGTGAGGGACACTCTAGTTGACATTTTACTGTAGGCCTACTGTAGTTTGATATTTTTTTGTCTTATCTAAAGTTTTTCTGTATTATTATTTCCTCAATAATTTTCACATTTTGATTAATGATTCCAGTGTCTGTTCTTTTTCTCTCTAGTCTATTACTGTCAAGTTCTGTGTGTTTTCTGACTGACCACAGCTCTGCCCAAACTTAAAAAACTGCTTAATCTCTGATGGACGCAAAGGACAACTCAAATCTGTTCACTTTTTTCACTTTATTTTCTTAAAGATGGTTTGATAGATGGAACAGAATAGGTTGATAACCTTTAAGATACACAAACAAAAGACATGAATTAGTTACAAATAAATCTCAATAACACTTTCTCAAAGTAATAATTAAACAATACACATGCTTAGAGTAACGTTACTTCCAAGTTCAACGTTCACATGATAAAGTCTTTAACTATTTAACTTATTTTGCACGTTACAACCCAAGCAAAAGTCATATACAATGACAACTTCAATCACACTCTGTCCTACCAGTTGCGTCTTTGGATTATCAGGAGCTGTGGTCATAGTATCTCTTCAGGGGAGGTGAGCGGGCAACTGATTTACCAAACATTTCAATGCCATGCCCTCCTTTGGGTGCGCAGGTAATATGGTCCCAAGAGCACTTCCTGAAAGTTGGTTCCTCCAACTTCGTTGCATGATTCGTTGCATGATTGTAGGTTGGGAGTGCTCTGATAATCTAGCTGGAGTGCTCAATACACCTTGTAACTATGAATTGACACAACTATTACAATAATGTATAAATATGTCGAACCATAATGAAAGCTGTATCAAGTGTTTTGAACAACTATGTTTAATGATTGTACTAACAACTAAACAGTGAAACTATGGGTATATTGTGTGTGGGTGATCTAAAGTAATGCTCCTATGATATTTCATAATAAATTAGTATTTTGAACCAATGCTTCTGAAAATACGCAAGGCTTCTTGAACGATATGAACGCAAAATGCAAAGTTTTGAACATTGGACAGCCTGTGTTACAAATAGTTATGTGTCTAGAGTTTTGAAAAATGAAGGTTCTGTTATCAGTGCAAAAACTTGCTTGTAAAAAAGTAACACTATAACACATATGAAATGCCATGAAAGACAGATAGGATATTTATATATGTAAAACATACAAAACAACTTCTATTTTCTAAACAAAAAAATAGTTTGCTGTTCTAAAAGTTCAAAATCCACATATCTCAAATGTAATATCTCTGCTGAAAAAAAGTGCAGGACAAAGGCAGAAACAGGACAAGCTATATTTCAAGGCAGGACAAGCAGGACAAGGCAGGACAAGGCAGGACAAGCAACACTATATTACATATAGAAATGCTGAAACTCAAAAGACAGACTCATAACACAGTAATTTCTTGTAACACATACTACAGACAAACACAGCTGGACGAGAATTAGCTGATAATCACATTATAACAAGGACAGGAAACAAACCAAATAAGGAAACATTTTTTATGGTGGGGACTATATCATGCATCACACACGACAGAGGACTTCTTTAATTAGGTGGTAAAAATTGCAAGTATATTTTTTTACATGTGCAAATTAGCTTGAATAGTTAATATTATCATACAATGACTTTATAGACACAGTATAATCAATTGGTAAATTCAGGTTTGCTATCACAGAAATAAGTTACACATAAAATATATTAACATAGACATCATAGTTATTTTACATTTTAATATATATTACACTTTTATACTTCCTATACTGTAAACAGTATATTATTTCAAAATATCATTTTTTTTACTGTGCTCCAATAAATGCAGCATTACTTGTTCAGCCAGATTTTTTGTAAGTAATGTATCCTCTATCTCACTAGCAATGTGTTTGCATTTTATATGCAAGTGCTTGTGCACAAAATGCTAAATCTGTCTCCTTTATCTCTGAGCTAGTAACTGTATTTCAGTCATTTTAGAGGCATGTAAATAAGGATCTTAAAGAGACCTCATTTTTCCAGTGGACAAATGGCATAATGCCATGGTGTTGTTGTGAGAATACGTGGACGTTTTAGAATAAGTGATTTTGAAGACTAGAGGAGAAGGAGGAGTGTGGCAAGGTCAAACACGTGATGAAGACATTACAGTGTCCGAGGCCAGCACCGCCTGCCTTACTCTGGACTTCCTTAAACCACAAACAATGCTTTTTTGTTGTTGTTGTTGTTGTTGTAAAATACAGCTTTCTTCAGGAATACATTGGGTAACACTTTATAATAGCAGTACATGAAGAATGATGTTCTAATACATACATGAATATTACTGAACTAATCATGAGTGTTGAGGCATGTACCAATCAAGAACTAAATTAACTATGATATGAGTCATTAATTTTTGTGTGAATAACAACCACATTGACTGGGCTTGTTATTTAATGTATTCAGTAACACTTTTGGGGTAAGTTTTCACACATGAATTCATGTAACTCATATTGTAGTTAAGGTTAGTTCTTGATTAGTACATGACTTAACTCATCATTAGTTCACCATAAAATCATTTTAATTTAGGTATTAGTACATGATTGCTTCTGTACTTTTATTGCAAAGTGTTACCCATAAATTGTTTATTTCTCAAAATAATTTCTGGTATTAAGTGCACACGACTTATTACTTTTGTTCTCCTTAAGCATCAACATGAACAGAACACATTTTACTCCCTTAATGTACCAACTTCTGTCATAATGTTTGAGATGGGTATGATTAAAAAAAAAGTATTTTAAACATTGCATTTATTTGACTTTAACAAGAGTAATATTGTGAAATATTATTGCAATTTAAAATAACTTTTATATTTTAATATATATATTAAAACAGAATTTATTTCTGTAATGCAAATCTGAATTTTCTGCATCATTACTTCAGTCTTCAGTGTCACTTCAGAAATCATTTTAATATGCTGATTTGCTGCTTTAGAAACATTGCTTGTTACTGTATCAACGTTCAAAACAGTTGTGCTGCATAATTTTCTGAAAACCATGATACATAGTGTTTTTTTTCGGGGGGGGGGGGGTCTTTGATCAATAGAAATGTCAAAAGAACAGCATTTATTTAAAATGGAATGATGTGTAAAAAATTGAAAAGTATTTACTTTGTATCAATTCATTGTCTTCTTGCTATATACAAGTATGAATTCCCAGACTTTGAATCGAAGCATATTCCGATATTCAACAGGAAAAACTGAAGAGAGAGAGAGATTTCTTCCATCAGGATATGATTAGATCACAAAAAGTAGTGAAACATGAGAGGACTTGGTTATATTAGCCAAAAAAAGTCAATCAGATGCGTGAGATGTTTTTGTATTTTAATAAATATTTTAAGGACAGTTATTTACCAAGACAAATGCTTAGGGTTAATGAGGTGAATTTCAGTTTGTTTAGTTATTATGATTAAATAGTAAATTAGCACAACAACCTGCATTTGAAAATCATAACATATGATAAAACATTACTCATATCAGAAAGGCCCTTCTTCAGACTTCAACACCCACACTCATGGTCACAAGTTTGCCTCCAGAATCCATTTCCTCCAAACAACACCCAGCAACAACTCTGTTTTTCTTTCTTCACTCATGGTGTGCTTTAAATGTGGTGCTGAGGTAGAGGAGGTGCGTTTGTTCAATGAGCCGTCCAGAGTCCAGCTTTGCCAGGAAGACAGAATAAATTGTTTTAAATAAGCTATTGAATTGGGCCAAAAGTGCTGGTGCCACTCTCCCTTCCTCTGGCGCTCTCGTCCTCTTTAAGCCCCCGCTGACAGGGCTGTGGTGACAGTAGGAGCACTGTATCTCCACCTGTGCTGGGATGTCATGCTGTCGTTTATGCCCCATTGTCCTTCAAATGGCAACATTAGCGATTTCTGTGCAGCCGGAGAGAAACTGTGACTATAGTGCTCCGGGGTTTAGTCCCGTCCAAATTAGACTAGGGGGGATAAAAATAAGAGAAAAAAACAGGAGCACGTCTGTTGTTCAGCTCTAAGAATAAAGCTGTGCTCTGTAACTAATTTAGTGATGTATTTTTTTTGTCTGAAACCTTTGGGTGACTTTTGGAAAGCTAATGTTTCTGATTACTGAACTTTTTTTCCTCGCCTTTTTCTCTTTTCCTCCAAGTTATTTATGAAATTCCCGAAGCAGCTTAGGATAAATGACACGAGGCGGAATAGAGAAGCATGGCGGACTTTAAAATCATTAGAATAAGAGGAGGCTCGGTGTACAGAGTGTTAGCAAGAACAAGCGCCCCAGAAATGCACTTGATGGCTTTCCCACTGCATCATTCGCTCGAGCCTGACAGCGGATGGATTGCCAGAAACAAAGAAGCCTGGTACTCCAGCGTCTTCTGATTTAAATGTCACTTTTGAAATAAAAAAGGTATCACTCTAGTGAGAGTCTGATGTAGACATTAGTCTGAGTGGGACTGGTTGAGAAGCAAACCTAGTCATCTGAATGGGGATAAATGGAGGAAATGAAAGATAGACAGGCTGGGGAAACCAGGATTGATGGCTGTAAACATCACAATGGTAGAACGTGGTTTCGCAATTATGGGATATTGTTTCACGATCTTCTGAAACGCACAGATATTGAACTCATTTGGGAAAAAGCACGAAGGAAGGCCGGGTTATGACAAAACATCTTAAAGCGAGGTTTTTATAAAACTGAGTAGTAAACAAAGTCCAAACTACTGCTGTAGCTCACAATAGAAGATGAAGGAGATACAACTTATCCAACGTGTTTGTCAAAGCAAACTTATCCTGCTCTAAAAGTAGACTTCATCCATGTTGTTCAACCTCCAATGCATCATTAGCATTTTTGGACAACTAATACTGATATTAAGCTTTCCCTCTTACAAATATAAATATAATAATTCACATATGATTCGACTTGCTCCTTGATATGGCATAGCTGACTCTTATTTTGGACTATATTTCTATGGCTGTATGTTATAGATGACTTAATTCAGTTCATTACAGACTTCCTGAAATATTGCTATTAACATTACAATTTTCTATATTATTTGAACATTATTCCATTATTCCAGTTAAAACTATTTTTATAAATGTTGCATGATGGTAAGTAAAACATAAGGCTTGTTTCAGAATAATATCACAATCGTGATCTTAAAAGTATATTAAAAAAATGACTTGCAGATAATATAGTAATACTGAAATACACTTTCATGAGTACACTTTAGTACACTTTAAAAAGTACACTTTGTAATAATGTCAAATTAAGTACATTTTAAATCCTTATGTTTTAATATTTTTCAGCGTTGTAAAGAAGTACACTTATTTTGTTGTGTTGACTAACATATTAAAGCACATGATAAACTATATGATAATTTAGTTTATAATTGGACCTTTTAAATATACTGAATTGAATCTTCATCATAACAAATAGATTTAAACACATGACATACAATAGAAGTTTCAATACAGATGACATTAAAATACATTTGAACTCACTATAAATGCTTGTCAGTACATTCAGCAGTACATTTTAATCATATAGTTTAAAGACAATAGAAGTAATAATTATACAATTACATACAGAGATATAAATCCTACTTAAGTGGGTCAAAAAGCACTCTAATGTTGAGCAAATTGCAACTAATTTTAATTTAATTGCAATTAACATTGCAACATTGCATTCGGTTTACACTTAAGTATATATAATTTTGAAAGCATTTTATTTATCTATTAAGCATGCTAACATGTTCACAAGGCAGACATTTCATGCTGTACATATTTAGGTTTGATAGAGTTTGTAACATGAGCCTCGGTGTTAGGTACATCGCTGTATCATTGTCTGAGGTATGACCAAATGGAGGCAGTATTTTCCACTTAGACACACACACACACACACACACACACACACACACACACACACACACACACACACACACACACACACACACACACACACACACACACACACACACACACACACACACACACACACACACACACACACACACACACACACACACACACACACACACACACACACACACAGAACAATGAGAGGATGAAGATTGGCTTTTAAATTGAACGGCATTGTCTCAGATGCTGCCATCACCACATTGATTTATCTGTGCATATTTTAATTTGTCCTGCATACAATAGGCCATTATCACAATCACTGCCTGCAATTACCCGTTTATTTCTGCGTTCATTTCGAAATTTTAATTGATGGCAACTTTTAATGATGCTGTGCAATTAAAATCCATCCGATGAATTAAATGTTTAGCAGAGTTAAGAAACAGTCCAGTACTTGATAGCACAAACATCTTTTATCAAACTCACATATACAGTGACCGTTGGAGTCTTTTTAATTGATGTCACGCTGTTTTGAGCAGAGAGACAGCGGAGCCGTCGATGACTTCAGACAGGTACGGAGTGTCACGGACTGAAAGACAATTCATGTCTTCAATTATTGACACAGTGTCAGACGTCTGCTATAACTCAACAAAAATGCATGTCATGAGGTGTTTCAGCTCTAGTCCGTCTGACTGAACCGCAGTCAAGGGAGCAGGGTTGTGAGTAGGGCATATTTACTGTAATGTTTGTTGTTTCAATTAAATATTATACTGTATATACACACGACAGGTCGAAAGTTTGGAATAAAGTTTGTTTTTTTATGTTCACCAAGGCTGCATTTATTTAATAAAAATACTGTAAAATTGTAATATTGTGAAATATTATTGCAATTTAAAACTCTTTCTATTTGAATATATTTTAAAATGTAATTTATTTCTGTGATCAAAGCTGAATTTTCAGCATCATTACTCCATCTTCAGTGTCACATGACCCTTCAGAAATCATTTTAATATGCTGATTTGCTTAATTATTATAATGTTTTATTGGTGCTCAATTATTAATAATGGTTCTATTCTGATCAATGTTGAAAATAGCATTGATTCCTAAAAAAAACTTTTTTTCTTTCTTTCTTTCGTTCGTTCGTTCGTTCGTTCGTTTGTTCGTCCGTCCGTCCTTTCTTTCTTTCTTTCTTTCTCGTTCGTTCGTTCGTTCGTTCGTTCGTTCGTTCGTTCGTTCGTTCGTTCGTTCGTTCGTTCGTTCGTCGTCGTCGTCCGTCCGTCCGTCCGTCCGTTTCTTTCTTTCTTTCTTTCGTTCGTTCGTTCGTTCTTTCTTTCTTTCTTTCTTTCTTTCTTTCTTTCTTTCTTTCTTTCTTTCTTTCTTTCTTTCTTTCTTTCTTTCTTTCTTTCTTTCTCTTACCCCAAACTTTCTTCAAAGAAGAAATATCTCTTAAGCAACAATCAGCATGTAGCAGTGATTTCTGAAGTATAGTGTGACACCGAAGACTGAAGTAATGGCTGCTGAAAATTCAGTTTTGCCATCACTGGAATAAATTACATTTTAAAATAAAATAGAAAACAGTTCACAATATTTAATCATGCAATTTCAGTCTTAGTGAGCATAAGAGACGTTCAAAAGCATTACAAACTGAATTAATCCAAAGTTTTGTCCAGTAGTGTGTATATATAAGGAGAAGCGCCTGTAGTCTCAGATCTCAAACCCTTCAGCCGTGGCACACGCACACATTTCTGGATGTGACTGGCTGCTGTTTATTGTTTGTCAGAGCAAGAGGAAGCACAGGCGTGAGAGGTCATTGTCCCCCTGCCAGCCACATTTGAACTTAATATTGCATGAAATAAGGCGTCCCATCAAACCATTGTAATCATGTCAGGTTAATAGAAGAAGTGAAATGATTTCCCCTCACACTCTTTCAAACTCACCGCTTCTCTCTCCCATGCACGTTCACCAGCACATTTCCGATCACACTGTTATATTATGTTTGTTCCGCTCGCATAAAATGGTTCCTTCTCTGTTGTGATTATTCTTAGTATCTGGGCTGAGAGGCTCACACGGTCTTTTGAGATGTTTGGAACACCTTCCGATCCTAATAAACAGTCCTTTCCTGCTGTACACCTCACATATCTATCTTTCACATGTACAAACCCATGTGGCATCAGCCCTGGTCATCGCTGTGAAGGGACGTGATCAGAAGCACACGACATGTTGCTTTGCTTTGCTATGTTCTTGCAATGGCTGCTGGGTGCTTCTCTGTCCTTCCTTGTCCTTCTCTGTGGCTCCAGCACCCGAGACAGCAGCCAGATTAGGCCATGCACACTGACTTCAGTACAGCAGGCAGACTCTTAAAGCGATAGCAACCCAAAAATGAAAACTCTGTATTAACATTCATGTCATTAATTCAATCCTGTATGACTTTCTCCTGTGGAACACAAAGGATGATATTTTAACAGTTTTGGCCACTATAGAGTTGTGCAGGCATGACGTCATAACCTGTAAACCTAATTCACCATCGGTTCCCTCCAAATGTTCCTATG
Source organism: Ptychobarbus kaznakovi (assembly GCA_027422405.1). NCBI lineage: Eukaryota > Metazoa > Chordata > Actinopteri > Cypriniformes > Cyprinidae > Ptychobarbus > Ptychobarbus kaznakovi. The sequence goes on from CM049798.1 coordinate 29,917,143, forward strand.
GGGTTTTATAACGGGGATTTACAATTTATGAATAAAATAAGGTCTGTGGTAAACATAACTTGACGATACTTCAACGTTTTGCTCAACAATGTATATATATATATATATATATATATATATATATATATATTACGTGCACAGTCTGCACACCCAGGGAAAACACAAATTCTGAGGCTATTATGTTTATTTAAAAAAACAAAAACAAATAAAGTTTCTAATAAGTAACTACTTAAGAACGTTTGGGGTGTGAGTTTGTGCAGTTTATGCTGTAGAACAAAACATTCAAGTGCTGTAAGTTATTTTACTCATACATTTAATTGTATTAAATAAATTCAATGCACACAGACTGAAGTAGTTTAAGTCTTTGGTTCTTTTAATTTTGATGATTGTGGCTCAAATTTAACAAAAACCCACCAATTCAACAAATCTCAACAAATTATAATATGGTGACATGTCAATCAGCTAATTAACTCAAAACACCTGCAAAGGTTTCCTGAGCCTTCAAAATGGTCTCTCAGTTTGGTTCACTAGGCTACACAATCATGGGGAAGACTGCTGATCTGACAGTTGTCCAGAAGACAATCATTGACACCCTTCACAAGGAGGGTAAGCCACAAGCATTCATTGCCAAAGAAGCTGTTCACAGAGTGCTGTATCCAAGCATGTTAACAGAAAGTTTAGTGGAAGGAAAAAGATGCACAACCAACCGAGAGAACCGCAGCCTTATGAGGATTGTCAAGCAAAATCGATTCAAGAATTTGGGTGAACTTCACAAGGAATGGACTGAGGCTGGGGTCAAGGCATCAAGAGCCACCACACACAGACGTGTCAAGGAATTTGGCTACAGTTGTCGTCAGAGGCGTCTTACCTGGGCTAAGGAGAAGAAGAACTGGACTGTTGCTCAGTGGTCCAAAGTCCTCTTTTCAGATGAGAGCAAGTTTAGTATTTCATTTGGAAACCAAGGTCCTAGAGTCTGGAGGAAGGGTGGAGAAGCTCACAGCCCAAGTTGCTTGAAGTCCAGTGTTAAGTTTCCACAGTCTGTGATGATTTGGGGTGCAATGTCATCTGCTGGTGTTGGTCCATTGTGTTTTTTGAAAACCAACGTCACTGCACCCGTTAACAAGAAATTTTGGAGCACTTCATGCTTCCTTCTGCTGACCATTTTTTTTAAAGATGCTGATTTCATTTTCCAGCAGGATTTGGCACCCGCCCACACTGCCAAAAGCACCAAAAGCTGGTTAAATGACTGTGTGCTTGACTGGCCAGCAAACTCACCAGACCTGAACCCCAGAAACTAGAGAATCTATGGGGTATTGTCAAGAGGAAAATGAGAAACAAGAGACCAAAAAATGCAGATGAGCTGAAGGCCACTGTCAAAGAAACCTGGGTTTCCATACCACCTCAGCAGTGCCACAAACTGATCACCTCCATGCCACGCCGAATTGAGGCAGTAATTAAAGCAAAAGGAGCCCCTACCAAGTATTGAGTGTATATACAGTAAACTAACATACTTTCCAGAAGGCCAACAATTCACTCAATTTTTTTTTTATTGGTCTTATGAAGTATTCTAATTTGTTGAGATAGTGAATTGGTGGGTTTTGTTAATGTGAGCCAAAATCATCACAATTAAAAGAACCAAAGACTTAGAGTGAATCAGAATTAGAGTCTTAACCCTTCCCCTTAGTTTTGCGTGTTCACGTGAGAGTAAGGGCTGGCCCAATTCTGGTTTTGATCGAGGGGTAGGGCTAAGGGGAAGAGGTAGATACCCCTTAAAACCAAGAATTTTCGCGAGCTTGAAACCAAGGGGTACCCAGAACACACTGCGGCCAGATCATCCAGAGAGTATTTTCGGCTTAAATCATTTATTTAAAATTATGACAGTCTTGTTTTGTGCTCTACACAGTCTTGTGACTTATATATATATTTGCAACCATGCTCTTAATTGAAACGTCTTTAAAAATCGCTATTTTACCACGCTAACGTTACATTGCTGATTTGCACAACAGTCCCGCGTTTCTCTGACTAGAGAAAACATCACTAAAACCCACACAATCGACAAACACACACTTTTAGACGGAGAGTTTGTGATCAACACTTGTCTCCTCTGGTGACGTAGCAGCAGCTAGCGACGATGTATGATGACGTAACCGTAACCAAGTGGCGTCTCATTTCATAGGGGTATGTTTTCACCCCTAGCGCTTACCACTCGGTTTCGAGGGACAAGGGCTAGGGGTAAGACGAAGGGGAAAGGGTAAGACAGAGAAATGGGATTCACCCTTAAACTACTTCAGTCTGTGTGCATTGAATTTATTTAATACACGAGTTTCACAATTTGAGTTAAATTACTGAAATAAATGAACTTTTCCACGACATTCTAATTTATTGAGATGCACCTGTATATCTAATCCTTATAAAAAATGCATTTTACGGTGAATGCAGTAGACGAGATGTGCCATTCCTGCATCCTCGCATCTCATGTTGGCGGCTGAATGCAAATGATCATAATTGTTGTACAACTATACGTGCGAGCAATCACAATCCAGCGCCGAAAAAAAATCAAAAAAAAGTTTAAGCCCGTGCATCACTTTCAGGTAGACTGAGTACATTTGAGACATGTGTACAGTTGCAACACCTTAAATAACTTGTGTACACAAGAACCCAGAGCCGTGATTTTTCTCCACACATGTGTATTAGTGTTCTCTTTGATCGTGGAATATTTGAAACGTGTGCGTCTCTCCACTCCGAAGATATTGGCAGGTTTTTTCCAAGGCGAGATTTTCATTTCACCATGTCCCTTCCACAATAAATATCTTAGTAATATTTCATGATTGTTAAACTTAACACATAGGCCTATCATTGCAAATGTTACTCTGTGCTCTAAAATAGACATATTTTATGACATTATATTAAAACGAGGCAATAAGGATTGATTGATTGATTAAAAATTATATGGTTTCATTGAATAACACTGTTAAAATACATAATGTATTACAAAATAAACAATTTTTATACATTAAATATTATTACAAATACCTGTAAAGGGAGTCAAAGGCCTGGTAATTGCTGCTGTTACACTTACAGGACGATCCTTGTTTAATATTGTCCAAACATTCAGGCTAATTCAAATATCCACTCAATCTTTCATTTTTGGCCACCCTTTTGCGATAGATGACAGAGCCTCTATAATTTCTTCAACAAAAACATGTGGACATCCTTACAAAAATGATGGCTTTATCGTAGTAAAACGGCCTAATTTTCTTTTGCGTGATTTCTGAATGTTTGCGATGATAAAATCAATCAAACATATTGTAGCAGTGGTATCTGTCTAGACTAGAGCTACAATTGTAATATGTAAATAATATAATTTAATTACAATTTAGTTATTTATTTACTTTTATATTGTATTAAAGTTCTATTTTGATCCCGATTCTCTATATGGTTTATTTTCTTTTTGTTCCCATAATATTTGACAAAGCGGGCATATTTCCATATTTCTTCTGCTTAGGGCACCTATTTGGCCAGCAGTTGGTCTTGCTATCCCAGCTATTTTCCTAATAACAAAACTCCATACTCCAACTTCCATATGACTGCACTGCAAAAGTGAAATTGTCATTTATTTAAACATACATTTTTATTTTAGTCTAATCGAAAACCATGGTTTCCATTTAAAAGCAAATAACACTCCTTATATTCCTTTAGCGCATAATAGAAAATATGATGCATGTTCTTTTGAAGTAGAGTTGACATTGACTGACAAGATATTTGATCGTAATTTTGACCCCAAAATGAAAATGCTGTATTCATCTTTACATCGTTCCGTAGCTGCATGACTTTCTTTCTTCTACAGAACACAAAACAAGATATTTTGAAGTATATTAGTTACCAAACAGTTTTGGTGCCCATTGAGATATTTCTCAAAATGTTTTCTTTTAATTTCCTCAGAAGAAAGAAATTCATTCAGGATTCAACTTTATTGTAACGTGTTAGATATTATATTTGCAGCTACTGTTTTCTAAATAACTAAACTATACAATGACTCACACAGTATCCATCAATCAACAGTTATATGCATCTGTCTCTTGTGTTTTATTTAGATTGTTCTTTACATTTTTTTAATTAGATTTTTTTTAATATACGTTTGATCTGTCTATGGGATTCTCTGTGATTTAAAGGGGGATGTGTTTGCAGTGGTTTTGACATATTTAAAGTGTAAGGAGAATATCCCTTCAGCATTTGAACAAATTAACCCTCTTCTCCATTTCCCATTGAAATAACAATTAGGACAAATGACCAGCTGATTAAATGTTTCTCCAAAAATGTGGTTTTGTCAAAAGGAGGAAAATTGCCAGGCTTGAATTAAGAGGGGGGCTTAAGGAAATATAATCAGTGGTCTCAAAATAGAGATTTTTAAGAGGGGAAATTATGACTGTGGAGCTATTGAAAGCTAATTTTAAAATAATTATGTGTGCTGTTCTCATGACAGTCAGGAATAATTTAGTAATTGTTCCATAATTTAAGAAAATGATTGTCATTATGTGTGTGTAATCATGTTTCTGGCGGACAGATGACATTGAGGAATGTGGCGGTTCATGAAGCTCAGACCAGGAGAACATAGATGGGTCGTGTAAATCTGTATATTTCATATGAATGCCTCTCAGATCTCACACTTTTTTTTCTTCTAAACAATAATCCATCTGTCAGTCACACATGGCACTGTTCCAGCAGCAGAACTCATGAAGGACATTTCCTGTTCAGAGATGCCCTGGTCTGTGTGACTTCCTCTCTCTCCCGGTTCTGCTTTATATTTCATTCCTGGCCATATCAGCAGGGGAACTACATCCAGAACAGGCTCTTTTCTTTTGCCTCCTGAAAACTGCACCCACCCTGGCAACCTGCACCGATGAAGAGATGCATCATCAGGTGCCAGAGGGTTACTTGAACTCGGCCTGGAAGAGCTTAAAAGAACTGTAATTCTATTCTATGAATTATAAACCAAACCTTACTGCTATAGACTACTAAAGAAATCATGTCTTACAGTCACACACACACACACACACACACACACACACACACACACACACACACACACACACACACACACACACACACACACACACACACACACACACACACACACACACACACACACTTTCAAAAGTTTCGGATCAGCTCAATTTTTTAAGTATTCCTATACAGTATTCCCGTTTTTACTGTATTTTGTGGTCAGCAGAAGAGTCTTCTTTCAAAAAACATTAAAAAGGTCTTACCAACCTCAAACTTTTGAATGGCAGTGTGCAAAAAACTTTAGCCAGTGAATTGTCTTATTGAAATATTATAATTTTGTCATAGGTGTGGCAGAATTGGACTCTGCATTAGATTACTGTATATGATTTATATGATTTTGAGCTGATTTACTAATAAATCAATGAATACTACAGGAGCACCAATATCTGAACGTGAAAAGGGAGATTTTGCTGTTTCTGAATCAGATGCCAAATGCTAAAGCATAACCAGGTGCTAGAAATGTGCTCTTCCAGGCCGAGTATATGTGTGTATGCTGATTTATAGAGGGGCCAGAGAGCAGGGCCCTGGAAGAGCAGAGGCAGTGCTTCAAATACAGATTGTCGGTGGCCTCTGGTGTGATTGCTGACCCAAGGTGAGGCACTTAGTGATTTATCTCCCCCAGTATCCCCCATCTCTCCTTCTCTATGATACAGCCTGTACTGTAGACTGGCTAGACCTTCGCTGGACCCCAATAGTATATAATATAAGGCTGGATTTAAAGTCCCTACAACCCTAAACCTCCACAGCATTCACCGCCATGCTCTAGAATATTGTACACACCCCAGAATGGCCTTTATTGCAACCACTGACTTATATTTTCTAGTATTTCTTATTTCTTTATCTTTTGTTCGCTTTTTCACTTTCCCTCCCTCTCTCATGCACAATCTTCCTCTTTACTCCAAGCCCCACAGCTGTCTGAAGCTGAGGCTGGCTAATGAGGAAATATCTTCTCAGCTGAGTGGATTCGATGCCAAGAGGAAAACCTGCAGAATCAGCCCAACAGCTTCATCTGTCTAGTGTGTGTGTGTGTGCGTGTGTAACGTGCTCGGCTCTGCTCTTAACATATTTCACCGCATGGGACAGCTGCTGACATTCCCATGCCCCGAGATCCTTCTAGAGCAGATTTACAGTGATTTTCAGTGCAATTATACCTGCCAGTTCTGACTGGTAGAGTTGCCCTCCTCAGCGCTCATGTCTTAATGCTGGGAAGCTGACCAAGGGCCTCCACCTCCGGATGGAGGGTGCAGAGTATAAGACTCAACAGTCTTCCCTAGCCACAAACCCAAAGCTCAGACTCTGCCTTTCGCATACCCTGCCCTGTGTACGCACCTGCAGCCCTTGACATCATTTACAGTTAGTGAGGAGTGACAATTAGATCTCAGGCTTGTTGTCTGTCACCAGGAAGTGCTTATGTGTTTCGTGGTTGTTGGCGATGGGTTCGTGTGCATGAGTCCACTTGCAGGCAGGACTACGGGGATCTTTCCAAGCTCGGTGTCAATCATAGCATCTCTAGCTGAGAGTGGGTGACCTCTACAGTAGTAAAACCCAGAAACATCTGAGGATAGAATGAGATAAAAAACATGCACTCATGCACTTTGATCTATTTTGAAGTATTGGCATGTGTTAATGTATACTACAAAGTCAAAATGTAAAGTTGTTACCTTATGAAGCCATTTCTTGTTACTATGTACCTTCAAAGGATGTGTTCAACTCTCTGTTACTAATTCAAAAACATAATATTAGGATTAGTACAGACCATTTTTAGAAGCTTTTTTACTTTGTCTGTTTTTATCTGCCAATGAAAAGTTCTAAATGAAGCCAAAACAGAACCATTGTAATGCATGCAAATATACCTGTCACTGAATCATTCGCTCATTCATTCTACTGGTCACTTGTTTCGTTCCTGAATGAATCAGCATTTGTTAATATATTGAACGAGTAAATGAATGAATCAGTGACTCACTCTTAAAGACTCTCTTGTCTGCACCTAGTGGAGTAACTATGCATCCTAACACACTGAAACTACTGCGGTTATAAAAAAAAGTCCCAGGCTGTGTCCGAAATTGCATACTCTCTTAAGTAGGTACTTATTTTGAATAAGTAATTACTTTACAACTGAAAAAACAGTATGTTCTATACTGTAGTATAAATACCGTAAATGGACGTTCTACATTCTCCTTATTATCATGTGACCCAGCATCAGTTCCGTTGCTTCACTGCCATTCACAGATCCTCTCCCGTGGCCTCATGGGATAGTTAAAGGCAAAGTACCCAAAAATGTTCACATGTGCTAATTTCATGAGAAGTTTTGTTTACAGCAAAGGAAAACCAGTCTCCTCTTGGCTTATATTGAAATCCTCTGAGATTTTTCTTTACAAATCCTCATTTGTACTTCTGAATCATGACCGGTGTTTTGTTTTGCTCTCTTCTTTGAGCATCCATCTTCGTCACTTCTCACTGGAGCCTACGCTACAACTACGGTACGTCCTACGTCATCCTTTGGAACGGCACTCTCTCATGAACATGTATACAGCAGTTAGCGGAAGCTAGAGATGATGGTTTATAAAGTTTCAAATATGGATATATTTGTTACACAAATTCAACGATTCGCCTCAGAACGCCTTTATTAAGCCCCTGGAGCCATGTTGAGCACTTTTTATGATGGATGAATGCACTTTATTGGACTTCAAAATCTCAACCCCCATTCACTGCCATTATGAAGCTTGGAAGAGCCAGGACATTTTTTCAGATTGTATTTGTCTGAAAGAAGAACAAACTAACTGAAAAGAGCTAAATAGATATTTATCATATTTTAATACACACTTATTAAACTGAAGACCTCTATTTATGGGGGGCCATAACTATGCAAGCATGTGAAAAGTCATATTGATGTCTAAAGGCAGCATGCATCTTCTATTTCTGATTCCTTGAACCTCCTGACCTTTGAACTCTCTCTCTTATAATAAGCCTCTTTGGCTGTGCCATATTTCACTCTTTATATCCATCTATATATCTCGCCATAAAAAAACTGAATTGCCTGTCTGAGCTCATCAGAGAGTCTGTAGCCAGAGAGAGCATTGCACTTGGCAATTGACAAAGGCGGTTCATGAAGGAGGCGTACAAGAGATACTATATTTATACTGTGTGTTTATGGCGACCATCTTATCTGTGTATTTGCCACCATGTGAGTGGTACGTTGAGCGGGAGAGGCAGATAAAAATAGAGAGGGAGAATAACACAGCAAGAGAATGCAGGTGAATGGCCAATGATCTTTAGGGATCAAGGAAATGAGGAAGAGAAGGTATTAAAAGAGGAGGGGGACGTCGTCTCTAGAAGGGAATAGCAATATCCTCTAGTACCCATACTGTCACTCCAACAGCCAGCCTGCTATAATTCTTTTAAGGGGCTCATCTCTCATTTTCTGATTAACGTCAACAGTCGGGGCCAGTGTGAAGAATCCGTCTAATTGATGCGCAGTAATGTATTTGTCAACAGAAAGCGGTCCCAGCTGGCCCTGCGTGATGACTCTCACAGGCAGCTGTTTGAGGTTTGTGAAGGGCTCAACGGAGAGCTGGGCTATTGAGATCAATTGAGATCAATCGATTTGTGTCCAGATAAATGATTTTATGACTTCACCTGGGTGAATCATGCATGGTTTAGTAGAAAGGAAATACACCTGTACAGTATACATATGATTAGATTAAACATTCATGGTCGGTGGGAAGTGCATATGCTCCAACCCATTGCGCAGTGATGCTTTTGTAGACCACACAAATCTGGCTGGTGTCATTTCCTGATCTCGTTCTGCTCTTATTTTCCTTTTGAAGGTGAGTTGTAGTATTCAAGACTATACTCAAGATCATATTTTCATGGTCTTGGTCTTTTCATGGAGCATTTGAACTCAGTCTTGACCCAATCTGAAGATTCAAGTACCGAAACACTGTCGTCTGTGCATATGATTCAATCTGTGCGATCATGTTTCTGGGCCTTAGCACACTGGGTGTATCCTGCAGAGATTTGCATGAGACTGATGGGCTTAATTTACCCCAAAGAAAGTATATTTGTCTGAATTGATTTGGTATATGTCTTAACTCTGACTCAACCTTCTCCTGGGCTTGGTCTTGACTCTGACTCAACCTACTTAGGTCTCGGCATGGACTCAGATTTGAATTAGCTGGTCTGGACTACAACACTACTTTACGGCCAAAAGTATATTGGGAAGAAGTAACCACAGCCATGTTTTCCACAAGATGCTGGAACATCGATGCAGTGATTTGTTCCCATTCATACAATTTACAAAACTGAACCCAAAAGTTCCTGCAACTCTAGGCAGATCATCTGGTAACTCCATCTTGATATACCAAATAGTGATGTCCAGTCCTGCTCCCGAAGTGTGAATGGTCTACAGAGTTTAGCTCTAACTTGCCCCAGCGCACTTGCCTGGAAGTTAGATCCTAAGCCAACACTTTGAGACAGTAATTAGATTACTGCACTGTACGTGGGGGTTAGCGGGTCTTCTGTTGCTCATTTGCAGATGGTGCAAAACACTTCTTTTAACTGGCACACGTAAATATGAGCACATTTCCCCCATTTTAGCTTCACTTCATTGGCTGCCTGTACATTTTAGAATTCAATTTAAAATTCTTCTATTTGTTTTTAAATCCCTAAATGGGCTTGCCCCACCTTATATTTCTGAGCTGCTACACCCTTACATGCCCACCCGTTCTCTCATGTCAGCTGATCAGCTGTTCCTGAATGTGCCAAAGACAAAGCGTAAGCTTAGAGGGGACCGTGCTTTTGCTGTGGCGGCTCCTAAATTATGGAATGGTTTGTCTCTGCCCGTTAGGCAGACCTCTTCATTGTCTTTATTTAAATCGTCTCTTAAAACATATCTTTTTTCCCCTCGCCTTTGACACCTGATGTTGATATTTGGTTAATTGTTTTATCTTTCTATGGTCTCTTAATGTGTTTTATTTGTATTTTAATGTCTTGTATGAGTTTTATATTTCTGCACAGCACTTTGGTTCACTTCGGTGTATTTAAGTGCTTTATAAATAAAGTTTGATTGATTGATTGATTGATTGATTGATTGATTGATTGATTGGGTTTCTAGCAATCCTGAAAACCTCGATTAGGTGGTTCATGTGTGTCAGGAGCTAAACTCTGCAGAAGCAGTATAGCCCTATTGAAAAAAACAGCATATGCAGCTTAGGTATGTTTTGAATCATGGAAGCTGGTTTGAGCTGGTCCTTAGTTAGTCATGAGCTGGTTTAAATTGGTCCTAAGCTGGTTATAGGCTGGTTATGAGCTGGTGCTTAGCAGAAGCTAGTTGTTTAGGACCAGCTTAGGACCAGCACATGACCAGCTTAAACCAGCTCATGACCAGCTATGGACCACCTAAGCACCAGGTTAAACCAGCTCTAACTAGCTACCATGCTTCAAAACATACCTAACCATCATATGCTGTTTTTTCAATAGGGAGGACACACTCGAAACAGAATATTTGAGGCACCTACACTCTTAAAAATAAAGGTTCTTTACTGGCATCAATGGTTCCACAAAGAACCTTTACCATCCATGGAATCGAATCTTTTCATTCCAGAGAGGGTTCTTTAAAGTGGAAAAATGTTCTTTGGATTATTAAAATGTTCTTTACATTAAGAAAAAAATAGTAATGGGGGGGGGGGACGCTAAAGTGCCCTTGTGGTCTGTGATTTCTGCCGAGGATAGGGGTGTGCAATATGAAGATTTTTGATCGTGAACAATGAAAATGTCCCCACGATCTGCTTTTGAAAAAGTATTAGGAAAAATAATTAAGTCACTGCTGACCAGCAACTGCTTGGTTTTCCACCTTCTTGAAACTCATTCAAGTTTAAAATAACTTTTGAGTGAGTAAATGAAGGTATAAAAATAAAACACTAGCCTATTTAATGTTTGGGTGTATTATTCCTTTCATGTTAATAAAACACCAAACACAAATAGAAAAATCACTCACTACTCTTGACTGAAAAACTTTAATACAGTTTCTTTAATAGGAATCAATCTATATAGTGTTTTATTTTTATATTTGTTTATACAGTTTCTTAAGTGCTCCTGCTAAATACACCTATTGTACCTGAAAATAAAACATTGTTTATTTTATTTGTATATTATGTGAGCCACTGAGCCACATTATATGTGTATTTGTAATGTGTGTATTTGCTCTCATTTTTTAATAACAAAGATAAAATAATGACAACGATTTTTATCTTCCCCACTTTTGGCTTAAATATCCGCCATACTTTGTAATATTTTGTTACCTTTGTAAGGCTTTGTCTTTATAATATGGAAATTAGCTTGGCTGTAATGTTCAAACAACTTGCAAAATAGAAAAACCAACATGACAAAGAATCGTGATAAAATCGTGAATCGCGATATTTCTAAATTCAAATATTTTGATATTTTTGCCATATCGCCCATCCCTAGCCGAGGGGGACCAAACCCATACATCCATCCCCCCCGGTCCACGATTGTGCCCTCGTAACGCCATTTCACCCCTGCCCCTCCGGAGGTCTGTGCACGCCACTGCTTCTATGGCATCGCTGTGAAAACCCCCTTTTGGAACCTTTATTTTTAGGAGTGTAGCTCTTCAGAAGGTTCCATTAGTCTGAAGAACCCCAAATGGTGCCTCAAGTATCTTTTCATTTTCACACTCTCTCGTTTTATTGACGCTAGGCCTAGATTGATGAATAATAAACAGGCCTGTCTCTCAATATTGCTCACCACATGTCCAGAGTCGACGACTCAGCTGTAAGGTGTCCATTTATCTGGCGTGGACAGAGGGGCAGAGTCGGGCCTCCACCATCAGCGAGCGCTCGCATGGAACACGGTCCCCAGGCCCCACGTTGACAGCTCCCCTCTCTTGTGCCCTTTCCAGTCAGCAGGCAGACACAGAACAGCCAGCACACATCCATATTCATAGTGCAATGCTGACTGTCATGTTTACCTGTCAAGGTCGTGATTAGGATGAACTGTTATCAGGTATGTAAGTAACACCCCCCCCTACACCACCACCACGAGCACAACCACCTTTACACTGTCACCCTCACGAGCGTCTCGAAACGAGAGCAGTCAACAAAACCATCCAACAGAAGAGCCTTTGATTCTCCGTCTCTATTTATTCTAATGTATTTTGGCATTACAACAGAAGCTCATAATGAATTCTGATAAATTAAAGGTTTTATTGTTCGGCTGCCATCGCTGTCTTTGATCAACATGCCAATTACGCAGGGTAATTTTCCTGCTCTCTTTTTCTTCTCTCTTAAGAGGTTTGGAGGGAGTTGACACCCGCTTGACAGATTCTTTTTTAATTCTTTTTTTTCTTTCTGTTTTATCATTACAGTTACACACGCTCAGGAATTTCATTGTCTTTCACCCCTTTCTCCCTGATAGTTCTGTACGAGAAGTAAGAGAAAAGAAAATCTGTTGACTCAATTGGGGATGTCACAGAGGAATATTTAACCTGAATGGAAGCGTTTTGACTCCTCTTATATGAAATGACAGATGAGGACGCAGTCTGTCTTCATCGAGGTAGATGTACACAGACAAGTGCGCCTCTCCCCTAACTAGTGCATGGGTCTAAAAATAAGTAAATAAAACAAACTAACATGCTGGGGGCAGATGGAAGATGGAGGGATGCTTTTTTCATAAACAATATATGAGGTGCTTTTTGCAAGTCAAATCCTTAAAGATTCACTGTTGGCTTTCTCTTCTCAGCATCTTTTAAAATGCACTACTGCGTGCCAAAGGAAATGGCAGGGAAACATCAGAGGGGGCAGGTAGATTGTGTATGTGTATTTTTATGCACAGTGTATTAATAAACAGAAAACAACGCATTAACAATATAACGGCTGACATAAAGATTGCCGCCTTGTCCTGTGCACCCCGTGCGCTCAGTTCTCCCTCTCTTCCCGAAGTGGCCCCAGAGATGTTTGCCAAAGTAAATTCACTCTGTTGCATGCTCAAACTCCCATCTGCGCCCTTACATGGCCATGGTCTTATGCAACTAGCATTAGCCTTCTCCCGTAGAAGCTTCCAGAATCTGTGCAATACCACGAGAGAATGTCCAGTAATTAGGTCTTACCATTAGCCCCCATAGGCCCCTACCAACCCACCCTCGCACGTCACTGTTAAAAGTGGAGATGAGTTGTAACTGGCAGTTGTGCAGTGACCTGTGTGCATCAAAGCATCCTTTCTTTATTGGGTTGTCTCCTGTCCACACTAATGGCCACAGGGGGGCTGAGCCTCGACTTCACCTGACCAGCCCTCACAAAGCCAGGTCTCTAGAGCCGACAAGCGGAACGGAAATCGCGTTAACACACCCCAAACCAAAACACGTACACACATACCCACAGACATTGTGCATTTCTCTTCATTTTTGCCCAGAGATCAGTGGTAGGTGTCAGCTTGGCTCATTATTGTTTACTAGCAATTGTCATTGGGGCGATGTGTCACCTATATAGAGAAAAGTCTTGTGCCTAAGCCACGAATCTCTAGAATGTCTTCATGATACCAATATCGTCAGATCAACAAACTTCCTGTTTTTAGCCTCATTTGCTCTAGAAAAGAGTGTGGTGTTGCATTGCTAGTTTCTCATTTGAACCATGATTCTTTATAAAATTATTCAAACATTTAATTCAATTTTTATTTTATTTTTATTTTCTCACGTATCCTCTGCATGGTAACGGGGCTATTTTGTAGCACTTTAATACAATCTCTGTGCATTATAAGTCTATATCAAAACTTTTATTTCATTATTATTATAATTTAAAAAATACCCCCCCCCCCATTTTTTTTTTTTTTTCAATAATCTAACACTCACACTAATAAAAAAATATATGTTTACAATAACTTTTATTATGAAATAAAATTATTATGAATTATGGGAATTATAAACTGGGGATATGATAATCAATCAGTTATAAGAGAGTCATAGTAAAATGTATTTATAATGTATTATACCATCTCTTTACCATGGTACTTTTTTGTAAGGATCCAAATTCAGTATCCTTCTCACTTACTCCTCATCATTTCAAAGTCATGACTGATAAATAATTTAATATTACCAGTTTAATTCCCTACATTTTCCTGACTTAAGGGCATGCCATTATGTTTTAACTTATGAGCCTTTAGACTGCAATAAAGAGTGCTGGCAATGTTCCAGTGTGGACCAGACATCTTTTCATCCACTGGTTTGTTAAATGTTCCTTCATATGTAAATCTGAATAAGCTTAGTTTTAAAGATTGAGCAGCCTTGGTCAGTCCACAACAGTGACACACACACACACACACACACACACACACACACACACACACACACACACACACACACACACACACACACACACACACACACACACACACACACACACACACACACACACACACACACACACACACACACACACACACACACACACACACACACACACACACACACACACACACACACACATCTAATGTCCTTTTAACAGTGGAAATGTAGGCCACTGAAACTGGCAGAGTGATTGCCCTTAGGCCTGGAAGAGCAAGGAATTGAAGATGAATTAAAAGTACATTAGCCATCATCATGGCTCGGGCCCATTGACATGTTATATTTTTTCTTTCTCTCTGGATTTTGAAGGCCTCTTCTCATTTACTTAGGCTGCCCTATGCCAGGAGGTATAGCTGCTCATTTCTACAGTGCCCCGAACAATGCTTTCACTTAAACACACACACACACACACACACACACACACACAACACACACACACACACACACACACCATCGATCTCTCGCGCATTATTTGCTGGGTGACGAGCATTCTCCCTTTGGAGCATCACAGCAGGTGGAAGCTGCAGCCCCTCGGCCAGGTTTTTTATTTTTTATTTAATGCATCTCAACTTCCATGTCATATTTTCCTCTCTTTAATTGATACACAGCCCAGCGCTGGTGCCCAGTACAGCATTATAAGGCTTCTCCTCCAAACAGACCCTTATCCTCCTCTAATAGGCGCTCTCTCCTCCGAGGCCCTCAGCTGTGTCTGGCCACTGCTGCCTCTCTGCTTCTTTGCACCAAGGCATCTATGCGTAGCCCATTAGTTCTCTCTCCCCCCTCCAGTCCGGGTCCTACATCACTACCCATGTGTGCCTCGGCTATATTAGAGGGATGCAGCCATGGTAAACATTCTTCATCATGCAGGTTTTCTGTTTTCTGCAGTGCACACAGCGAAGAGATACTGCCTTCAGTCAAGTTTCTCTGCTCTCTGTAGCCCAGGGAGGTATCAAATGCTGAAGGGCTTATTTAAACTATTTGTCACCTCTATACTTTGCATTGGTAATCAACTGGGATTTAACTAGGTTTTGTTTAGATGCATTTGTTGTTGTTGCACATTGTCAGTTAGGGAGCAAAAAAAAAAGTTCTGTCTTCTGGCGAAACAACCCAACAAAAAGCGCATTCCTGGCAGCTATGCTCCTTTTTAAGTCATCGGGGTAAAAAGTGCTGAAGTGCTATGAGAAGCAAAGAAGTGTTTTTATATTCAACCGGTTTTAACAGTCAAAGGCAGGTCTGCTTATGTTATGGGAGAAATATAGCAGCAGAAATCCAACAGATTGACCCTTTTTATATCGCAAATTTCACATGATAAACACATTCAAAAACTGACATTTCAGCATCAACAGGGCTGATTCTAGATTATTTTTTATATGATTTGTTATACTGAACCTCAAACTGAGATATTCTAGCATAGCGGTTTGCAACCTTTGTAACTTTAAGGTCCTCTATTGTCAAAGTCAATATCTGAAGGCCCTCTTATACGCAGGTAAAAAAAATCCTTGAACTTTCCTTGAACCATCTTTCCTAAAACTGTTGGTATTTAAAATGAATTGTAATTCCTCTAAAAGCCTTTTGAGTTTAATGTTGACATATTAATATATATATATATATATATATATACAGTATATACATACTCCTCATGCTGCATGCAAAAGTTCTCCAGATGCAAAATATGTTACTGCACAAATCTTTGTAACTAGTCACTCTGAGTAATTAGTATATATATATATATATATTAAATCCAAACACGAGTAAAATAAGTCTCTGAACAGTTTGTTCATCAGGTTTAGTATTTTAAATAAGAAATATGATGACAGCTTATGTGCTTTACTATATAGATTTTTATTTTTAATTGTTCAATTATTTTTATAAAATCTTTTATTCCAAATAATTTTGTGTAATCTTATAGGCCTATCAGAAGTTTACTAAGGACCCCTGCAGCCCCTTATTGAGAAATACTGTTCTAGCAGCCATTCTAGAAATCGCAAAGAGAGCAAAGAGGGTCACACCTGACGCAGAGAGGTTGAAAAATCAGAGCACCTTTCGAATCCTCACCCGTGCGTACATAGATAGATTGGCAAAGCAGTTTGTTCTACCAAATTTAACAATGATGTATCATTATCACAACTTTCAGGGAGATCTATAAAATCAATGGCTCCACAAGTTGAGCGGGATTAGTATTACTTACATGCTGAGAGGGTGTTAAAGCTCTCGGGTATGGATCGGAGTGGCGGCTCGGATCAATGGCATTTGTGGACACTAAGCTCAATAACAAGTCCTTCCAAGAACTGGAAGAGGAAGAAGAAATAAAAAGATGTGAAAAGCAAATTTGCCAGGAGAGGAGCTAATATCCTGTATGCGCTTGGCTGAACATGAGCAAAAGAAAGGAGCAGATGAAGAGAGAAATGGAGGCAGTGAAGAGAGAGAGAGAGAGAGAGAGAGAGAGAGAGAGAGAGAGAGAGAGAGAGAGAGAGAGAGAGAGAGAGAGAGAGAGAGAGAGAGAGAGAGAGAGAGAGCCAAGGGGTCCGAGTATGGATTCCTTTCCTTTTAATTGTATCAATAGAGATCTAGGTGACTTTATTGATAACATGCCTTCATGAGTATTGGCAGATGGACAAAACAAATTCATTGACCCATCAGTGTGAATCAGACCTGCTGTGCCGCCCCTCAATACTAAGTGAATGGGGACTGACCTGTCGTATAAGATGTATAACACACCGTTTTTTCATAGAGACATGTGCATGCTCAAACTGAAGGGAATTGTTGATGAAGTTCAGACGGACAGATGTTCCACGTGCCAGATTATTCTCTCTGTCTGTGTGTGTTCGTGCTGAAGGTGAGAGCAGATGTGCAGATGCTGTAATTGGATCTGCAAAAGTCAAATTTCCTGTTTGGTCCTGACAACATGACAAAGGACAATGTGTTTAGATAATGGAGATGTTTGCCCATAGGGATAGCATTAATCGACCAGTAGCTGCCTCAACTCTGAGCAAGATGAAACAAGTTAAGCGAGACTGATACACCAAATGAAATGTTCAAGAAATGGAAAGCTGGAGAGTGAAAGTTATTTTGAAAAGTCGTTTTATGACATTTTGTGCTCTCAAGTCCAGAAATGAAAGAGTCCAGACATACTTTTATAGTATTTCAATTAACAATATTAGCCTGATAAAGGTGAAAATGGTGCGTGTGTTGGAGAAAAAGTGTATGTTTGTTACAGTACATATAGCAGTAAGTATATGCTACCGTTAAACATATTGGGATCAGATTTTTGAATGTTTTTGAAGGAAGTCTCATTTATTTGACTGCATTTATTTGATCAAAAATACAGTAAAATTAGTAATATTGTGAAATATTACTATTTAAAATAACTGTTCTACTGTTCTACTTATAATTTGTTGTTGTGATGTTAAAGCTGCATTTTCAGCAGAAAGACTCGGATCCTTCTGAAATCTTCTAATATGCTAATTATGGGTTTAAGAAAATTTCTTCTTATTTAAAACAGTTGTAGTGGTTAATATTTTTTATATATATAAATTGCAACATTATAATTGTCTTTAATCTCACTTTTGACGAATGTAAAAGCTTTGCTGAATAAAAGTATACTGTGGTATTTAAAAACATCTTACTCACCCCAAACTTCACTAAACTTTCTATAATTTCTCCATGAATATGATAATATTAAAAGGACTATAGGCAGAAGTCAAAATGGCCCCGAGCGGGTTATATCATATACCAACATTCTCTGTTATATCCCAGAGGTGATGGCATGACACTGCAAAGAAAATAATCAGAGGACTTGTGTTTTACAAGTACCTCTGATAACTATAATTTTCATAATGTTTTGAGACCATTAAGTGAAGCAAAAACCTCCTTTTGTAATAGAAAAAGACGGCGTAGAGAGAAAATAAACGAATCGTAGCATTTGTTAGATCATTCTAATATTTGATATTTGCTAACATCGACTACAATGAAGTCCTTGAATTAGATTAATAAGAGAACTTGACAAGGGCAGATGAACTGTTATCACAAAATACTGCCGAGATGAGATTTCACTATTCTGAAGATAATTTGCTCTATTAATTATGAGTTTTACATTTGTAAAGCCCCAGATCAATCACCGGCACTAAAGCACAAGTGGCTCTGATTTGCATATAAAATGCATTTCTCCATCTGTCAAGTCACTCCAAGAAAGAAGCTTTTTTTTCTTTCCATCTCTTCTTGTTGGGGACCGGTCTGTTTGCTCTTTGATTACACATTCAAACACTGACCAGGCCCTTGTCCAAACAGCACTACTGGAGAGCAGCTAGTGAAGTGTAGTCAAACATCTCTCCTTCCCCGGAGTTCAACGCCACATCACTGCGGTGGGGTGCCCTCACACGCCGCGAACAAGACGCAAGGCAAAGAGCAAAAAACCAGAGGAGAGCGTGAAAGAGGGACCCTAAAGAGTTCTAATGAGAGCCTCATAACTGCCTCAAATGGGGCCAGTCTTTGCACCCCTGTTTTGATAAAGACGCAAGATGGAGTGAGCAAAAAGAAAAGGTGGTGTAATTAAACAGCCTAATGAGTTTGGGGGTCTTTTGTGACCGCCGAAGGTTCTTAAAGCAAGGGGGTATTTTATGGCTGGAAAATCTTCTCTTTCAATGCTGTCAAAGAAGTTTCTTGCAGAGTAGTTATCGCAGCATGTCAAATTGCTCTTGCTCGAGAAATAATTTGGATTTTTTTTCCCCCCTCACAGAGTGCTCCGAAACAAAAGGCACCCCTCTGGTCTAATTTGCCTTGGTAGGGTCCCTCCGGGTGGGGGGTCCGCATGGACAGAGAGCCCCGTCTCCTCACTGGAGGATTAGAGGGCCGGGAGGGGGGTTGAGGGGTGACACAGTCCCCTTGCAATTTCACCCAAAATGCTGCAATTGTCTCTGAGCTTGAACAGGGCAGAGCAACAACGCTCATTTTCCCCTCCATTCATTATCTCTCCCGTATTTACTTATCTTTGTCTCAAAATGGGGAAAAATCAAAGTGTTTAAAGGGCTTCTTTCATGTGGAGAAAGGTTTTTAACAGCGCATTTCGCTCTGACACGGCTGTGTTAAAGCCAAGGGAGCGCTTATGCTCAGAAGACAGTATGAATAGCAAATGAGTACTTTTCTACTTTTCTTTGGTATAATATACTGAATTAGATCCTTGATTTCTTCAAATTACATTTCCCAAGGGCCCCCCGTATAATGTGCTCCTATTGGGCTGCGATGTACAATTTTACGGTGTCAAATTAGCACAAAGAAAATTACACCATTCTTCCTGGAGAAGGCGCCTAACGTGGTATTTTTACCTCGTGTGCCACATCTTTTAATGATTTATATATTTCTTTGAAAATAATTCCTCTCATCAGGCATCCTTGGCTCAAGAGCACTTGGCATGAGCTTATAAAAGTGAGCTAGCTGCACTGGATTTACATGCTAATAAATGCAGGCCGAGGGGGAAAATATATCCTTCTCTGTTTACAATAAAATAAACTTAATTGACATTGTCATTCCGAATGAACGTCAGAGCCCAAATGTTCAATTGCAGTCGGCTCTGCTTTGCTTTTTTTTCTGAATGATTTCCAAGAAATGATTGCTGCCAGCCTCGTGCTAGCAAAATTAAAAGCATGATTTTTGTGGCGCTGGAGATGTGGAGACAATATCTTAAACTTGGAATGAACACAAACTTTTTTTTCCCAGAAAAAAGAGTTACATACTCTTTGAAGTGCTGCTAAAAGTTCTGCCTGGTCTGACGAATTTCAATGCTAGCATAGCATCAATATTCGAGCGAGCGCCAAATGATGTGGCGTATACTTTCTAAATTGCAAATTCTCAAGTGAACCGTGTCTTCAACAGGTGCTGCGCGTTTGTCTAGCTCTCGGAGTGCGCTCTTCATTGAAGGTGTTTATGACTAAAATTTGAATATGTTCAGTTTAAAGGTCCCTTTCCTTTCCCTGATTCCCATTTGCACACGGAGCCAAGTGAAATGGAGTTCGTCTCTTATCTTTTCAAAGCCAGATGATTCTGTTTTTACGTCATTATTATATTTATGCTGAAACGTGTTGGCTCTTCCACTACGCCGAAGAGGTTTGAATCTTCAAAGACGGACCTTGAAATTGAATGGTGGATGGAGCTTGAGCTAGCATGAACAATGTTTAATTCTACAAAGAGGGAACGTAATAACAATACACCTTCCTAGGAGAAACTGAAGGCCAAAAGAGTAATGAGTTAAAAGAATACAATTTAAAACATTTCTATCTCCAATAACAAATGTGCTGCATGCACTAAAATGCCCACGTTTGCTCCTTTATTGTTTCGTCTCGAAGACAATGGAGCTCGTGAAGCTGAGCATTTTGTGTCGGGGCTGCCTCTATAAGTATGAGTTTTAGAAGAAAAACAAAATTGGATATTCTCGATGGCAAAAAAAGGACTGGATTGCTTATGATGCCACCTACAATTTCAGCCCCGTATCACAGCGAAAAAAAAGAGGAATGATTTATTAAGAGAATGCCTGTGTCTTTAAAAACCCTTTTCACGGCCACCCACAAACCATTGCCGGAGTGAACTGAATTTTTTGTGAACAATTAAATTTTTTCCCCATCCAACTTAATTACCACTATTCCTGTAGTAATACGTGCTGATTTGAGAGACAAAATTAGGTGGGATATTGAGAGAGGCCTCTGGGGTCCCGGACCTCATGGATCAGAGAGAATGAGAGAGAGAGAGAGAGAGAGAGAGAGAGAGAGAGAGAGAGAGAGAGAGAGAGAGAGAGAGAGAGAGAGAGAGATAGAAAAATAGATAGTTAGATCGAGACCGAGCGAGAGAGATGCCATATTCTCAAATTATTCTGGGGGGCGAGTGCTCCCAGGCAGCTTATTCAGCTAAGGCCTGGTAATTAAATTATAATTTAACCTGCTGACTCTAGAGCAAGAAGGCCCCGGCTGGGCTGGGGGTGGGAGATCACTGACAGGATTTATACTTAATGAAATAATAAAGCAACAGCGGCAGAAAGACTGCTCACACGAGTCGGAATACGCTCAGTGTTTACGTTCGTGTGTGTGCACATAAAAGTTTGTGTATTTGTTTTAGCTATAACTGCAGGTGCCTATTTTTTTCCTATTGTTCTATTCTCGCCTGGCGGTAGATAACACGTTCCCTCCTTCCTCCTCCGGTGAGAAAGGGTGAGATTAAGGGAAACGACATTAGGAGAAGTGTGAGAGAAAGAGAGCGTGCACAGCGCCATTTCAAGGCAGTGCCTCTCGTCCACGGCGGAGGCTGGTAAGATGGACTCCCTCCTCAGTGCTAGCGCTCACTAACCCAGCCTCTGGCTCATTAACCCCCCCACCATGCACCCACACCCCACCCCGGCCCAGCGCTGGCCTGCCTGACGGACAGCTCTAGTTAGCGGTCCCTATGAGCACAGGGAGAGAAAGTGGTGAATGACTGGAGAGCAAATGACAGGTGCAGTTAAAATGGTGCGGCGCAGAAAGGCTGCAGGACAGAGCGGCTGGACCGCAGTGAGTTTAGCAGCGTGAGACAACTGATGCTTAGCTAGACAGGAATTAAAGGAAGAGTGAAAGAATATTTGGTCCCATTTAGATTAAGTTGTTTTAACTACTATGTACTTACATTTAAATTAAGCATTTGATACAATGCATTATTTTGTACATACATGTTTTTGCCTTGTAATTACATTTAAAAAATACCTGCATGCAATTATATCTGTATTTAATATGTGTAATTACATTTTAAATTACATTCTTACACCTTAAACTAACCCATACCACAAAACCTGTCCCTAACTTTACCTGTATCCCACCTGTGTAGCAGCAAACGTATTTTGCAATACAATATGAACACAATAAATACACTATACTTATTTTTGATGTAAGTACATTGTAGTTAAGGCCATCAAATATAAAGTGGGACCGCAAATGTAAAAAAAAAGTACTTAGCCAGTGACATTGCCCTTCCGAAAATGAACCATGGTTTTATTATAGTAAAAGTGTAGTAACCATGCCTTTTGGTGTATTGATCGCCATTTGTATAAACACAGTTTTACTACAAATACCGTGGTATGTTAGTGTAGCAAAACCATGGTTCATTTGTGGTTACAGTGGTTTAACTATAGTAACCATGGTTAATTTCCGTTAGGGTGTAGAGTTATCAGATGGTAATGGCATGGTACCGTGTAACTGCTATATTCAAATACCATGCAGTGGGATTCAAAATCGCAAGACCACACTTGAAAATCTCATATTGATGCAATCGTAACTGCAGTGTGAATGCATTCATGCCACCTCTTAGCTGCAATAAATAACACAAGTAAATGTATCTAAATGCCACTTCAAATGCAGCTTCTGTGCCACCTCTTCAGTGCAAAAATGGACTTTGCTGATACTGATTAGAGCTGTAGTGTCTTATTATTCTAATTGAATTAATTGATTAAATGTAAGAATTTGGCATAAAAGATGATGTATAAATTTAAAAAGGTCCATGGAAATCAATTTAAGCTGGCAATTATCACTTCTTAATGGAAAAGTTAATTTCTGTCACCACCATCAATAAAGTAAAATGTAAGTGGATTGAATTAATTGTGTTGCTATAGCTAATTTTATTATGTTTTTATTTCTTCGTTGTGGTTGCTTTAAAATATTTATCAGTCTGTCTGGCTGTTGTAGAGCAGGTTGTAGAAAGCAGAGCCACGCTGTCCATACAATTGTTGTGTGAATGTGTTCATGTTTTGGTGGTCACTTTGCTCAGCTGTGGTTCACTCCAGCAGCTGATTTGCATCTTTCAGCTCACCTCCTCACCCAATCTCTCCTCCACCTTTTTATCTGTGTCTGCCCACCACCTTCAGTCCAGCCTCATGTATAAAGTAATCAGATTTTCCCAGCAGCTCCCGGATAGAAAGAGATGGATATGAGAGAAAGGATGGGAGGAACGGGGAGAGATGGAGGGGACTTAATAGATCAATTTACACTGCTCCGGAGAGGGATGGGCCTGGCCAAGACCCTTTCATTCTGTCTTTCTTTCTTTCTTTCTTTCTTTCTTTCTTTCTTTCTTTCTTTCTTTCTTTCTTTCTTTCTTTCTCTTTTTTCTTTCTTTCTTTCTTTCTTTCTTTCTTTCTTTCTTTCTTTCTTTCTTTCTTTCTTTCTTTCTTTCTTTCTTTCTTTCTTTCTTTCTTTCTTTCTTTCTTTCTTTCTTTCTTCTTTCTTTCTTTCTTTCTTTCTTTCTTTCTTTCTTTCTTTCTTTCTTTCTTTCTTTCTTCTTTCTCTCTTCTTTCTTTCTTTCTTTCTTTCTTTCTTTCTTTCTTTCTCTTCTTTCTTTCTTTCTTTCTTTCTTTCTTTCTTTCTTTCTCTTTCTTTCTCTTTCTTTCTCTTTCTTTCTTCTTTCTTTCTTTCTTTCTTTCTCTTCTTTCTTTCTTTCTTTCTCTCTTCTTCACTCTCTCTCTCTCTCTCTGACTTTCGCTTCTCTCTGTTCTTTCTGTCTCTAGTGAAAGTCTGTTGACAGGGCTTCCCTCAATAGGCCGTGTTTAAGCTCGGCACACACCGTCTGTTGTCTTTGTGCGATTTCATATGTGCAAATAAACAGCATGTGTGAATGTTTAGGTGAGATGTGCCGTGGCTAAACGCATACACACTCACATACACAAATGCATTTTCAAGCTGCGCATTGATGCCACCATTATTCTGAAGTTTCTCAAACGCATTTGAATATTTTTCTGCGAGAAGGTGAACAGTGCCATTATAATTCACGCCACCCCCTGCGTTCATTATCCATAGCCTGCCTTCGATGTCGGGCCTATCTGATGATTATTAAAAGGATTATCAATGGCAGAGTTATAATTAGTGGTAATGGAAGGCGAGCAGTTGCTTCTGCCATAGTAATTATTGATGCAGATCAGAAGGGATTAAACTTCATAATGTAGAGATTGCTCTGAGGCAAAGTGACGTGGTGCTTTCTGATCTTTTGGAATTTGCTGAGTTCTCCCAGAAATATAGCAGAGAATTGCAAAGCCTCTCTTTGTCTTTATCTCCACTTGACTATTTGAGCTTGTGAGATTTCAGCAGGCAGACAGCTTGTCTTCAGGCCAGCGACAAGCACGGCGAAGCCACTCACCGCCGGGCCTTTTCTCATCAGAGAGAATACTTGAATGGCAAAGTACTTTACACTCAAATACGTTCTGCCAGGCCTATCGGCAGAGAAGACGTTTTTAAAGCATTGCCAGTTCCTGACCAGATTAGTGTTGGGTTTTTGTTGTTGATTTGCTTCTTTTTTGGTTCTTCGGATGTGTCGGTCTAACATCTGGTTCTTTATTAATATCAAAGCATTGCTATATCACCAATTTACACTGCTGTAATAAATCTGCAGATCTTAACATCAAATAATTCTTTCTGCTTTGTTATTTTTTCTGCAATCCCACCATGCAGAAATCAGGCATTCAAAGAGTGCTGTGTGTGACATTATTGAGATCTCTTTTGAAGGGGATGCACGTCTTTTTAAGATGAAAAATATGAGAATGAAGAAGATTAAGTGTGTAATTTCTTCACCAAACACAATTGCAAAAATAATGACTGTTTTCAAATAACCTTCCAAGCGTTTCCTTTGACTGCCATTGGTCAAACACAAAGATAGTCTTGCTATTCAAAAGATTAATTAATACATAAAACCAGAAAGAGCGTCCATTCATTGACACTTTCCGAGGGAATTAAATATGGTTTTCCCTTTAGTTGTTATTTAATACTCTGTGTATTAAGCTGGGATAAAAGCATATAAAAAAATAACACACTTTAGCAAAAGTCTCTATTTGTGCTCAGCGGGAGAAATAAGTTATAACTGAGATATAATGGACATCTTACTCCATAACCCGATTTCACAAATCTCACAGTAGCTTACGCTCAACAACATGGCCTCTCTTCTCTGCAGCTTCTTGACTGAAAGGATGAGTATTTGTAGATTTGGGCTAGTGGTCAAGCAAAGCTTATTTTAAATACATTGAGGGCACGGAGGAACATCTGTTCCTATCAGCAGCGTCTAACTGCATTCTAGGCCCTGCCTGTGTTATTCATGCTATATTTAGATGACAAGCCCAGTCGAAGAGCTGCTGTGGAAGCCTGTGTGCACGCGGGTCTGTGAGCTATGCTGAGGCTGTGTATCTAGTATCTGATGCGTCAGAGTGATGGACGTCGAGCGTCTCACTCTCTCTACTCGCTCACAGACTGATGGTGGCACAGTGAGTGTATTCACAGGCAGTCAGTCTCTATTGCAGCTGTGTCATATGGTACGGAGGAGATATTTTCACTCTTAAGTGCTTTCTTATGAGAGATATGACCAATATGTCAGTGATAATATTTGATTAAGGATTCCTGAAAAAAAAAACTTTTTATGGTGCTTTATTGATTGCACTCAATTTGTTGCATGCAGATGATTACCTGAGTTATGATGAGTATCTAATCATGTCCTGATGGATATATTTTACAGTGTGACTGACAAACATCTATTATACATATTACATTCGCTGCATTACAATAGCGTAGTGTCATTGTTTATTTCACAAATGCAATAATTAGCTCAAAATTGTTTCCATCTTCCTGTTGATTCATGCCAATAAATTGAGACCAGTGAGTGAAAGTCTGATCAATCTCAGCCAGCAGTTTAGTGTGGTTGGAAAACAGTGAAAATAGTTTTTTTACAAGAGATCTCTTATGTTTACTGAGGAAAAAAATGTAAGAAAAAAATATATATATTGTGAAATATATTATTGCAATTTAAAATAATTGTTTTCTATTTAAATATATTTTAATGTAATTTATTCTTGAGTTTTCAGCATTATTGCTACAGTCTTCAGTACCACCATGATCCTTAGAAATCATTAGAAATTGTTCTTATACGCTGATTTGCTGTTCAAGAAAGATTATGATTATCAATGTTGGATACAGTTGTGCTGCTTAATATTTTGAGGAAAACATGAACGCACACACACACACACACACACACACACACACACACACACACACACACACACACACACACACACACACACACACACACACACACACACACACACACACACACACACACACACACACACACACAGATATATAATCGTATTAACATTTTTAAGGATTCTTTTTTACTTCATTATTTTATCAGGACAGTTGTATCACCCTGTAAATTTAGATGTTATGCTCCCCAAAATATTGTGCATTCAAGTCATTGTATATGAAATTGAATGCATTTGTGGAAAAATTAATAGATTTGTTCAGTAGATTTACCTTTTTTATTGTGATTTATTGGCTACACACAGTTTACTGCATGCAGATGATTACCAGAGATATGCGTTTTTATTCTATAACACATATTACATATGTGTTTGTGTCATTGTTGATTATTTCACAAGCACAGTAATTACCTCAAAATTGTTTCCATCTTCCTGTTGATTTATGCCAATAAGTTAAGACCAACACCACTCTGATCCATCTCAGCCAGCTATTCTGAGGTTTAGCAGCACCTCTTCCCCTTTCAATGCTTATCTGAATAACATCAAGCTTAGTGTGGTTGGAAAAGAGCGGAACGCCGCTCAAAAATAACCCACTTTTCCCAAACATGGTTTCATATTCAATAATTTTGTTTCTTTTTGTTTGTACTGGATGTTGCGGGAACACATACTATGCGTGTTTGTCTATTCCAGCTCTGTACGCGCCTGTGTCTTTCTCATTGGTTTGCTATTTCGCTTGCTTACTCCACTATTGCTTTTAAAGACCCCCAGCCTTCATTCATTCAAAGCCGTCGCTTGTTTTTGACAGACTTCTGTCTTCCGTCAACCCTGTTGCTGTAGCTCTGCGCCCCTAAAAACAAAGCTGCTGCTTGCTAAACAAACCCCTGTATGTCTGCTCGCTCGCTCACAGAATGCCACGCATGTGGCGGCCTGCTTGATATGGCTCCCAGTAGTCCACATTCACTGCTGTTGGGCTTGCACTGACTGCCGAGTTACAAAGATGAGAGACAGAGAAAGCACGCGCCTTCTGGCAAAACATTTGTGTGTCTCGTAGCCCGGGTGAATTCACCGTACCTGTTGTAAACCATTAGGGGATGCTGCAGTCTTTCCACAGCCGAGTCTGGAACGACATCCCGTTCTGGATATTACCACGTGAGAGCCGAAGCGGTTGCATGCCGCTGATGACCCTGCTCATTTGCTCTAAATGCCTGGATTGCAGGAACATTAGGAATTGTTCACATGCGAAGGCTGTTGTCTATTGCAAGCAGGCTATTATGATAAACAGACGTAATGGCTGTTGTAATTTTTCATCAAACTGTTCCAATATGAGCGGGGAACGGGCGGCTTATGAGGCCGGTCACGCAAAAAGCAGATGCGCCATAATGATGCATCTATAATAACTTAAGAGAATGGTCTCATTTCCCATGCATTTTCCTTTTCTAAGTGATGTGGCACCATCTTTGAATCTCTCTCACCTCCCGAACATAGCTTATTTAGAAATAAAGCCAAGTGGCATTAATAACGCGTAAAGAGGGATGGAAATTTGTCTTGGAAATGTTTGAAGGATTGCTGCCAGGAGGGCTGGGAATTAAAATGGCCTCTGGTGCGGCACCATTGGATGGAGAGAGAGAGAGACGAGAGGAATATTTCAAATAAGAATAATGTCATCATGGAACAATTTTCAACCCTATAAGGCCATAACAAACACACACACACACACACACACACACACACACACACACACACACACACACACACACACACACACACACACACACACACACACACACACACACACACACACACACACACACACACACACACACACACACACACACACACACACACACACACACACACACACACACACACACACACACACAGATCTCCTAGGCCTTCAAATGACACAATATAAATGCCCTGTCCCTCACGCCCGGCAGATGATGTCTGATATTCCATCCTTGTCGTTTTATTAAAGATTTAAACAGTTTTGCATCTCAAACAAATACTCGCTGGCCGATTTCACTGACACCGGCAGCCTCCCTTCGTCACTGCACAACCTGGGAACGGAAACGGGGAGGGAGGAGGGATGGAGAGGGGGCGAGGCGCTATATTATATTTCCAAGTGTGTATTTAATAAATGTAAAGAATACATTATTTTATATTATCAGTGCTAAAGGGCCCCAGTGTTAGATTTAGAGGAATATGACTCCTGTCAGATGAATGGGAAGATGGGAATGAAACGGATGCGGTGATGAGCGGGAGAAGCTGAATCTCATGACATTACCATTATGAGTCCTGCGACTATTAGCATGCGCCGAGGCTGTTCTTCACAATGTGATCTCTCCTTATTAGTATTAATAATAATGAGAATATTCTGCTTTAATATATCTGTATGTTCAAGCTCATATTAACTGCTTTTGTAAGGGAATGAAAAGATGACTTCTAATGACATCCACGCTTTTATTTCTCTGCCTTTCATCTCCAGTCTTTCAGCAACGACTTTATCGCTCTTGTCTTCGTGTCATTGTTTTATCAGCCGCCTTCGCCTCATTTCATCTCTCCGTCTCCTACTTTCTTTCTCTCTCGGCTCTCGATTCACCCTAAATCGGTTACATTTATGACACGAGTCTCTGTGTTTGTAAGAAATATTTTTATTTGTGCATTATTCGCGCTTTCTTTCTTTCTTTCTTTCTAGAGCATCTTTCGTTCACCCCCCCCCCCCCCCCGTGTGCTCAGATGGCGTTATCAATATCATGTCACCGGTCTGACACCGCCCATGCCATATCAATAAACATTTTACAAAGTCCGATTTTGCTGCATCTGAATTATTTATCGCGCGTGATAAGGCTCTATATTTTGTCGAAACCCAATCCTAAGTAGGGGATCTGGTTGCTTGTATGTTTGTCTTGGATCTTTAAAAGCAGCATCCAGAAGGGGTTGGAATCGACCAATTTGGCCTGCTCTGGTGCAGCCGTGAGGGAAGAGGCAGTGCTGGAATGATGGCGGAGGGCTGTCAGACCTAGCGACTCCCCCAAACTGGCAGTGACATTCAGGGTTTGTCTCAAACTCAAAGGCCTGTCGGCCTATTGGAGGCGTCAGGCAGCAGTTCCACGCGGCCTGCCGCCACACCGAAGAATGTGCCATCTGCAATGACTGATCCTGTCAAGCCATCCGCGATCCCTTTGTCAGGCCATGCCAAAGTCTGACAAACACAGGGGTCATAGCTGACAAACAGATCCTGAATTTTTTATACCCACACAGCTACACCTTTAAGGAATTGCTTCACTCTCAACGGCCAGCGGAGGCTCTCTAATGGTGATGATCATTATAAAGAACAAGTGTGAGTGAGTGTTGGTCCAATTTTCCAATCGACGATAAACAATAAACATCTCGAGACTCTCGTAGCCGCGGTGCAAACACGATTAAAGACTTCGTTCCTCGCTCTCATAACTCCAGCTCATCCCAGATTGTAGCGAGAACACTTAGCAGATAGGGCATGATTGCAGAAGCTGTGCTTTTGTTCGAGTAA
This sequence comes from Ptychobarbus kaznakovi, assembly GCA_027422405.1. NCBI lineage: Eukaryota > Metazoa > Chordata > Actinopteri > Cypriniformes > Cyprinidae > Ptychobarbus > Ptychobarbus kaznakovi. Next base: position 29,947,104 of record CM049798.1, read on the forward strand.
ATCGAGGACGATCTTAGCGTGGCGAAAAAAACGTTGAATACATTAGCGCTGAATGCTGGAGGGGGATGCTCTTCAGCGCTACAGCTTAAGTGCTACTCTTGCAAACCCAATCACTTTGGCACACAGTTAGAGGGCCGCTGTGGCAGTTTTTGAGACTAGCATTCAGTCAACACTTTGCAAATATCCCCTCATTCTTTTAAACACTGCACGTAATACCTTTTTTTGACTTATGCTACTTTTGGTCTGACACTTTTTTATTGTTTGGCCACTTGTAACCTAAGTTTGCTCAGCCTGATTGGATTTGTTGCTTTATTTTGCATTTTTATTTTTTTTTTTACCGTTATTAAACTAGAAAAGTCAATTAACAACATGAAAGAAGGAAAACCAAATGCATTTGTATTAGCTAATTAGAGAGATGTGTGCTTAACTGTATTAAATGTGCACTTGTAGTGTAATTCAACTCTTACAATTACATTTAAGAAACGGTATTTGCTGATAATGTAATATTAATAAAATAAAAGGTCAGTTACGTGTACTTAAAGAAAGTTTATTTTAAAGGGTGCTCTTTGTAATAATGTCTAAAAGTTTTACTTAATTGCAATTAACATGCAATTGTGTCCAAAAGCATTCATTTTGCACTTAGGTATATTATTTTCAAGTATATTATTTATATAATAAGTACTCCCTTAAAGGTATGCTAAAGTGTACTTCCTTTTCTAAATTGTAATTCTGTCCAACTTGAATTAATATTCCAAAACCAAAACAAATAATTTTTTATTGAATGTGAAATTAAAGCTGTCTAATGTGATATGAATATTTCAGAGGTAAGTGCCAGGTCCCTTCTTAATTAATTTTCATTAAGGAATCATTATCAATAAATCTGATTGATTTTGATATTGTTCGACTTACGGAATAATCACATTTTGAATCTTAAAATAATAAAAACGTGCTCTATTTCCTGTCTTTTCCTCAATTTGTTAATGAAAGAGAGCTTCCGCTTGCCCTATTAATCATATAATATCAGTTTCTGGCATTTCAGGTGGTGTTACAAAATAGAAGTGCAATTTCGGCATCTAGCTGGTGCTATGTATAAGAAAATATTTTCCTAAACAATGACAATGATTACACCAGTTACGTGAGACCACTGCAGCTTTTAGAACGCAAAATAAATAGCTTCTTCTCAAAAGCCGTTGATTTGATGTCGATTTGAAGGCGAAGTGATTGTCTGAAAAACATACAATTTTCACAAGCTCTGCGGTTTTTACAGGCAGGAAAAGGGGACAAAGACGCCCGACGCCCAGCCAACAATAGGGCAATAAAGAGTCAAGTAGTTGTTGTCAAGGCACGCTCGTCCTCTTTGTGTTGGAAACACAAGTGGAGAGCGCATCATGAACTTCTCATCGGAGTTAGAAGTGCGAGAGCGTCCGTGTGTTGTTTGGCAGCAGAGGCAGCTAGTGTTCATTAGCACTGCTAGAATGCCTTGAGGCATGTTGAGAAGGGGAGGCCGAGGGGAGGGGGGTGCGGTTTGTATGGAAATTGACCAGTGTGCTGTAACTGTTTGCCTGGTGTAAGCCTTTGAAGTGGAGCTGTTCAACACTGCCGCTGTCTTTGTTCTTGGTAATTGCCTAAATGATCTCAGTGGAGTGCGGGGCCACGCTACAACTGAACTAATCCAAGGCCTGCCCAATAATTTGACAGAGAGCCCTCATCTCATCACACCCCCTTTCCAAATGACTCCACCGACCACTATTCTGCTTAGCGTCTTTATTAGCCCATCCGAGAAGATGGGGGGGGGGGGGGGGTTGTTGTGTGTTTGTTGTCGGAACGAGGCTTAGCCGCACGCTTAACCCCCCCCTCAACTCGACTCATCTTCTCCCCTCTCTGCGTTTCTCTGGCCATTGATATGGAAATGAGCCCAGGCTCCATTTGCAAATCAGGGAGGAATAATTAGTCCGGAGCACTTAGCAACAACAACAATAATACATGCCTCTGATCCGGGCAGAGCTGCCCTCTCTTTGTCGTTTAACCCGCCGCTGGCAATCGGACAAGCCCTGCCGTGATGGAGCCCCCCGTGGGGAGGTGAAGGAGGGGGAGAGCGCGCATGAGTACAGTGCAGGGGCAGCGCTGGAGCACGGGCAGGGTTCAGGAGGCCAGTGGAGCATGGATCAGAGCCTTCAGCAGAATCAGGCCTGGCCCACAGCCTGGCGCCCAGAGCCCACGCTGGGGTCAACTTCACAGCGCCGCTCTCGCTCTCTCGCTGTCGTGCGCACACACTCGTGCCAGTCTGGGCCAGGGGGCTGCATGCTTTACAGGAGCGAGGCTAATGCCTGTGTGGCGTTTATCACAGCAAACAACAATCAAGTGTCTTTGCTTTCAGACCGACAGATGATATCACTGGTCTGGCTTACAGCGGGGAGATCATTAAAACCCATATGCATGCTGGACGTCGGTGGCACGCCGGGTTTGGGAGGAAGTCTGTCATGGTGTAATGAAGAAAGCCCCCACCGCTGCCCTGTTCTGGGACAGGACCAGTTGAGAGATATCAGGTAGACCAAGGTCCCGTATAAAAGCGCCCCCTATGAATTATAAATCATAGGCCACCAGAGCCACAGCCTGTGGGATGCTGAGGGGGCGAAGAGGGACATGTTCCCGGAACAAAGGACAGCCATGGGAGGGGTCAGGTTAGGTGGGGGGAGGGCGGGCGGGATGATGGGGTGTCATACAGCGAAGTATGATGAAGGACGCTACATTTAATATGTTTGTGTGTGTGTGTATCTGCGAGTGTGTGTTGGGTTTGTTACCGCATGAATACGAGAACAATATTTTAGCTTTTCTGAAGAGGCAACAATTACAATGAAGCGAAAGGAAAGTTCGAAAATATTTGTCTACTTTAACCATCTTACAAACCAAAACGTCCTCTTTTTATGTTTTAATGGACATAACAGGGAGACATTCCTAGCAAAAAGCTAGAAAGTTTTAGACTTCTTCTTCTTTCCATATTTTACTAATCATCTCAAAGGAGCACATTGGAAATGTAATACACAAATAGGCTTGTATTAGCTATCTGTACTTCCACATATTGATTTACACAGTGCCAGACTGTCTTTTTGGGTATATGTACTTTAAAAAAGCCCCTAAAGGGACATGGTGATGGTAAAATGTTTAGATGGGAGGGAAAATTATGCTTCAATGTTTTTGCGTTCTCTTCGAAACCTTTTGCACTCCACCGAGAAACTTAGCCTTCGCTTGCAAAAATTGTGCTGTCCTACAGAAACTTTGCATTCGTTCATAAAAATAGCATTTAAATACACATTCCTCCCATATTCTTTTTCCACCAGCGTGTCCCCTTAGGGGCTCCATAGTACATGAATGCAAATCCTTGTTTATCATGCCAACAGAGGTTTTCTTGTTTTTGATTCATTTGGCTCAGACACATATGGATATCTCCGATCTAAAGAAATCATCCTGCTTCATTTTATACTTCAAAAATAAAGCCCTGTTATTTCAAACTCGCTGAAACGCGGCTGAAACATGTATCCTCGCCTGTGCTGTTGAAACGTCTCTGCGATGAGGAATTTCCGAGCTTGTGCGTGTGGAGCCCGACCGACCGACCGGCCGGCCTGCCGAGGGTGTGTCTGTGTGTGAGCGCCGTAGGTGGTGCTAACCGGTCCTGTCTGCTCAGGGGCCTCCCGGTCTCTGCTATTGGCCGGCAGGGGCTTGGCTTTGCCCCAGTTAGGAGTGGGTGAATGGAAATATAGTTTTTTGGGGTCCATGCTGATGAAAGCTTGATTGATGTGGTGTCAGGAGCTCTGTGATGGATTAAATTGTGTGTGCAGACGGCTGTGGCCCCGGCCAGTCATGGCTGTTGCTGCTTTTTCCGCGAGCCACTGCCGCGGCAGCTTTAAGAAAATTTGATTTTCGCAGCTCAGAAACAAACCGCAGCCCCTTTCTCTCCGCTGCCTGACTTCCATTTAGTTTGAGAGTGCACAAGTGATTCTTTATTGGATGAAATCTGCACTGAATTGGATAAAGTGTTAGAGCGCTGAGCCATCTATCACTATCAGCACCCAGCTCCCGTTTCGTCTTAAAAGAAAAGAATGAAAGCAAAAAAAAGTGAAAAGAGAAGGCTCCAGAAAAAAATAGACAGCCATAGGATGTTAGAGATTTAAAATTAACTGTGGAGTAAAGGAATATATATCTTTGTATCCTCTATTCCTTCACTGTTAAGCCTGTTGCCTCGGTCAAAAGATGTCAAGTCCTTTCTCTATACCACTCAAACCCTGAACCGCCAGCACACAAGAGTGAATGTTGCTGTCTTGTGAAGAGTGTTTGGTTAACCCTGTGACACGTATCATCAAACCGGAGAGGCTGGACCCTGAGGTCTATGATGGAATCGGTGTGATTAAAACCTGATGGAATGAAACTGAAAAACTCAAACATGCATTCAGGTTTGTATGTTTCAGACATCCAAATAATCACAAGTACCAGGATAAACGTTTCATGCTTACCTTATAAGTACCATCTTTTGAATGTAGTTTCAGTGTAGTTATAGTATTGTTTCGTTCAAGGCAACCAAATTGTTGGCTATTAATTATCTGCCCGCAAAAATAAATAAATACATAAAAGTCTTTTTCACAACAAATGCTTTTTTAAGTAACAAACATTATCAAACTCGTTCACATGGGGTGTTAATAAATTAATTATGTGAGACATATTATTAATACCTAGACAAAAGCTGGACTATTCACGTTTTTTTGAGTATAGATATTATTCTCCAGCCTTTTCCCAGTTTGCAAGTCACTTATTTTCACCCTTCAAGGACAACAAACTGGTAAACAATTCTCAGGCTTTGACTGTCACATTGCATTTCAATGCAAATAAACATGGCTGTTTTTCATTCATTCATACAGGTGCATTTTAATGATGATAATATGATATGAAAACTATATATAAATGCTCAAGAATCTTCAGAATATTAGGTATTGTCTAGAAAATTATCTAATAAAGATTATTATTAAATAAAATAAATTAGCAAATCAAAATACAATACGTTTTATTATTATTATTAATCAAGTGAGAAGTGACAACAACAGCTCATTGGAATTTATGTTTGGAAATGATGTTTCAAACTGAAAATCAAAATGGTAGTTTTGTCTTTCTGTTGCATCGTTATTGCAAACTTAGATCTTGAAGCACGCTGATGAATTTAATCAAGTGTGTGTGATTAGGAGACATGTGTATTATATGTGGTCTTGAGAAACACTGCTTCAGTTTGCCTGCTGGTTGTCATGTGATAAGCTTGTTGTGCCACAATAAAATTCTGAATCTGATACAGTACGTTCTTTTACAAAAATCACACCAGGCAATCGTGAAAAGGTTAAGCGTCGATAAGGCCGCAGCAGGATTGGGTCACCATTGTGGCTAGCTTGTCTAGAACTCGACCTGAACGCTTGCAGTCATTTCCAGTGTCTTGACTCGTATACAGCACGGTTGGCAACTAATTTTCTCAGTGTGTTCCGCACCGTCGGCTGAAGTTGGTCCTCGTCGGCTTGTTTTCGGCCGAGAGTTGAATCAGCGTCGGAGCTAGTCAGATCATTCTGATTGCTGTTCAGCTGGCGAACCAGTGCGCTTTGTCCTTTCTCCGTAAAAGCAAACCAATTAGCCTCTGATGTTTGTTTGCTCAGATCTGGCCATATCACAGCCATCCATTTTTAAACAGAAGGCCTGTCTGTCCCTCCCCTCGCCCATTAGCGCTGTGCTCTGAAGAGCAAATGGCCTTGAATTTAGCTCAGGGCAATGCTGCTGATGCACAGGACACATCCATAAACACACTCACTTGCACAAATACAGGGAGTGAAAGTTACAAAGAACGGAAGGCAATGAAAGAGGGGAGAATTATTTAAAAGCAGCTGACTCCTATGTATTTCATTTAGCCATTCATAATTCATTTTAAAATGAACCGCAGATGATGTAGACCTGTCTAGCACGGCCACTTTGCTGAACCTTCTCCCCTAAAACATCCCCGTGGCCTGAGTGTGTTGTGGTGTAAACCCGGCAGGCTTTCCTCTGCTTTATCCAACCTTAATAAATCATAGCGGGACCAGAACAGCACTCATCGGCCCGCGCGGAGACCTATAATGAGCCAGAGGAGCCAGGGGTCCACCTAACCTCCACAGAAATATTTTATTAAGATTGTTTAAGCTACACTACAAGCAGTCAGACATGTTCAAGCACATTTCAGGAACATCTGTGTCATGGATAGCAGTGGGAATGTTTGGCCGGAAGCGAGGATGGAGGATGGTACTGTAGGTTTTGTTTATGCACTGAGGAAACAGATCCTGAATTTTGAAGAAACTCCATTTCCATCCCCTTTTCTATTCCACTGAGTGCTAAACTATACTCTAAACAGTACAGGGTTATAAAAAAGATACACCTCTGAAGACACATCTTAGGAATAATAGAGTCTTGCAAACTATTCTAATGCAAACTTTATAAGTGCTGTCAAATGATTAATTGCGATTAATCGCATCCAAAATTTAAGTTTTTTGTTGACATAATATGTGTGTGTGTGTACTGTGTATATTTATTATGTATATATAAATACACATACATGATGCATGTATATATTTAAGAAAAATATGTTGTTTATATATTAAATATATTTATATATAATATAAATTACATGAATGTAAATATATGTAAATATTTTCTAAATATATATTGTGTGTGTGTGTGTATTTGTACAAACATAATAAATATACAGTACACACACATATATTATGTGAACAAAAAAATATTTTGGATGCGATTAATCGTTTGACAGCACGAGTATTTTGCAATTAAAACATTGTGCACAATGAAATAGATTTGAAAGCTTTAGAGTTCTTGAAGGTTTATTTATTTAAATCAGACAGTAAAAGATTAAATACAATTATTAATTAAAACTAATCTTAATAAATAAAGGCTTTTTTTCAGATTTGCCAGTAGGTGGTGACTTGTGGTGTTATATTTTTGTGAATCATTGAATTGTTCACTGAACCTATTCGTAAAATTTCAAGAAGTGCATGATATATATCTAAGTTTAGTTTTTTAATTGACAAGATCTGAGTTTTGAGACATGCACGATATAAGTAGACAAGTTTAGTCATATTAGGTTCAGAGGCTCACCGCTGTGCTGTAATTGTATTTATATTTATTAAATAGTGCTTTATCCTTGTGCTTCTTGGATAATCAGTGAGTCGAACCAACATTTGCCGGAATGTTTTCCCATCATTATTCATATCTTATTCGTATATGAGGCAGTGTAATGACATTTATATATTATCACCATATTACACAATTTATAGTGAAATAATTTTTTGGGAGGAAAAATAAAATCCAACAGGAAAACACACACAATAGTTTTAGCCTATAATAAATAGTGTGAAGACTAGTTTTCTGTTAAAATAAATATACATGCAAATTTAAAAAGGCTAAATGGTGTTAAAAACGAATCTACAGTGACCACATTATTCTCTTTGACTGTTGATTTTTCCCCGCCATACATACGTTATGTGTTTCTTATCAGCTCTATTTGAACTTCTAAGCCATTAGATTCTGTTATTTTTCTTGATTTAAAATGAGAGAGAGACCTGAGCTCATTCTCTCCTGCTTAACCAAAGACACAGATGATATCTGTGCGGTCAGGGCCAAGCTTGCTTTGATACGGCAAAGACAATCATTAAAGTGTTGCTGAGGCCGTCAGCTAAAAATCCCAGTGTCCTCCTCTACACTCCTGAGCAAGGATAATAGCACTTACATCCTTAATGCATCATTTTTTTAATAAGTTGGAAAATTGATAAGACCTTCCAACAAAGGGAAGTAGTGAGCGGGTGCCCTGCCAGTAATAATAAAAGGTAAAGAAAAGTCTTTTCTCTTTGGATCCTTTTAAGTTTCCAGCATCCAAAGACTGCAGCAAACTAGTAGAAGAAGAAAATCATTACGCACCTGTTTCATCTGCCTCTTTTTCCATGAGTACAGAAACAGTAGGGCTGATTAAAGGTGACTAAAATCTCAAATCCACCGAGGCTCAGGCTGCCTCTCTCTCCTCGTCTCCACCAACTTTTATTTTTAATGGAATATCTGCCCTGAGCTCCTTTACTCAGGAACAGAGGGATATAAATGTTTTAGAATTCTCCTCCGAAAAAGAGAAAGAAAGGGGAATGGAAGTAGGAAAGAGCGGGTAATCGGAGAAAGATTTTAATCTAAATAATTCATAAACCCTTCCCTCAATCCTTTTTTCTCTCTTCTGACGGGTGTATGATGAAGAGACAAGGTTTATGTTTTCATTGTTTTTGTGTCTGAGAGTTGTAAGTGCATTTCGCTTGCTGCTGTGTAGATAGTGGTGCGATTAGGGCGGCGGTGACCCGAACGGCCATAAACAAGGTTAGCGTGGATAGAGAGACCCAGGGGAACGAGGGGCAGTGACAGATCGGATGCTAATTGTGCACCTACACTCTTTAAAAAAAGGTTCTTTATTGGCATATCTGATTCTTTTAACGTCTATGGAACCTTTCCTTTGCACAAAAGGTGCAAAAAGGGTCTTTCGATTATTAAAATGTTCTTTACACTAAGAAAAAAAATGGTTCTTTTAAAGGAATAGCTCACCCAAAAATGAACATTTACTCACCCTCAGGTGTATCCAAGATGTAGAAGACTTTGTTCCTTTATCAGAACAGATTTGATCAAATGTAGCACTTGCTCAACAATGGTTCCTCTGCAGTGAATGGGTGCCGTCAGAATAAGAGTCCAAACAGCTGATAAAAACTTCACAATAATCCACATGACTCCAGTCCATCAATTAACGTCTTGTGAAGTGCGTGTTTGTAAGAAGCAAATCTTTCATTAAGAAAGATATCACTTCTGGATCTCATTATAACAGGGGAAAAAAAGTCCATCCCCTGTTGTCCTCTTACATTAAAATCCAGTGACGTATTTGTTTAGAACTGTTTTGAACCAAAGGGTGCTTGGTCTGTGCATATTTCTCTCCTGATTCAAATGAGGTGACGTTTTTCACTGGAGAAAGCAGTATTATGATAGAGCACTCAATGAGCAACAGTTTGAATTTAATGTTTTAATGTTAGATTTGTTTCTTACAAACACAGTTTTTCACTTCACAAGACATCAACTGATGGTCTGGAAGTATTGCTGGATTATTGAGGATTCTTGTGATGTTTTTATCAGCTGTTTGGACTTTGATTCTGACGGCACCCATTCACTGCAGAGGATCCATTGGTGAACAAGTGATGCAATGCTAAAATTACCCAAATTCTCTAAATAAAGAAACTCATCTACATCTTACAGCATATGGCCGAGGGTGTGTTTAGCACATTTTGATTTGGGGGTGAACTTTCCTTTAAGAACGTTTCACTGAATGGGTTTTCTATGACATTACTGCCCCCCCCCCCCCCCCCATTTGAAGTGTTTATTTTCAAGAGGCTAGGACCGAGGGTCTGGATTTAAAGAAGCAGAGATTTACTCTCAGAGTATATCGCATACTCAGCGTGTGCTCAAGCTAAGCTTTGTGTGTGTTAGTGTAACAGTGGTTGGCATGTTATCATGGCGCTTCCTGTTGCTTCTCGTGGATAACATTTGCTCACTGCTGAAACAGGCATATGCGATTACTGTAATTGGCAGGAGGTATCACTCACATTCTCACAGAGATCGATGCCTTCTCAATCTGACCCATCTCTCCGAGCAGGGGAACCCCACACTGAGCGCTAAATGTCAAAGTTAAGTAGAACGGCAGCCTTGCCTTTTTTGTATTTAATTGGAATATTTTACCTGCTGTTGCACTCAGAAGCATTTTGGCGGGTGAGATAAAGATAGAGGAGGAGAAGCTGACATAGGCTGAAGAAGGAGTGATTAAGGAGGAAGGGGCTGAAGATGAGGGCTCAGGGCAGGGCATAATGTGATCAGGGTTTTAGTAACATCCTGGGTTTTATGCAGGATTTTTATTCAGTCCAGAACTTAAGAGCTTCGACGATGTGCACTTGATGTGGACAGAGACATTATAAGTGGGAGGAGAAGGACCACTCTTATGAAAATTAACAAGAGAAATGGTAATGCTCAATAAAGCGGCTATAGAAATGGAAATCAAACTGTTAAAAGAGTCAGCTGGCTCATAGAAGCATGCACTGTTTTAGTTTACTGTAGGGGATGCATTAGCTGGGCCAACCAATCTAGTTTTATGATTTGAGCTTTAAAAATGACTTTAAAAAAATAAAAAAATAATTAGTTTATAAATTATTTTGCTGATTTGATAGATGGTATCCTAACTCTATCTGGACATCTGAATCCCTGGCAATATTCAAGAAACAGCTGAAATCTCTTTGCATCCTGCTGACTCGATGCTTTTACGTTTTCTTAAATGCCTCCCTGTTCTAGCTTGTACTATTCCACACTTCTCATGTTATTGCCTCTTTTAGATAAATTGCTCGTTGCTGTATTCATTATTTGTAAGTTGCTCTCGATTGAAGCATCTGCTAAATGAGTGGATGTAAATATAATATTTAGGTAATGTTGATAAATAGTTTTTGAAGATTTAACTCTTCTACAAAATGCATGCTGAGTGATCTGACTTGCCTTAAAGTAACCTTAAAAGGGCACACAAATGTGGTCAACTTGATTATTTTTAATGGCTACATTTCATTCATTCATCCATTTATTTTTCCATTTATTTATTTATTTATTTTTGCAAACCCTTAAGAAAGAAACAATGGTTGTAGCTTTTAAAAAGAGAAATGGTGCTAAATGTTGAATTTGGATTTAAAAAAAAAAAACATGCTTGCTTTTTTTAAAAGAAAAGTTCACCAAAAATGAAAATTCTGTCATCGTTTACTCACTCTCGTGTCCAAAACCTACATGACTTTCTTCTGTGGACTATAAAATATGTTTTTTTTTTCCATTTATTGTAAGACATCTTTAAAATATCTTTTTTTTTGTGCAGAAGAAAGTCAATCATTAAGGTTTGGAAAGACATGAGGGTAAGTAAATGATTTTTATGATTATTTAATTAATTCATTTATTTATTTACTTAATTATATTTTGCTTGAGTAAAGGTGCTTGTGAGCACCCCTTCTTGAGACCTGAGTGTATCTTTACCTGGCAATCTATGTTACCCTGAGCGTGTATTTGGAGAAAGACTGCAAGGGCTGATGGCACGTTTGGGACAGGGTCATGATTTTACTCTGAACTTCTGTCCTAGTCCACAGACTATTTCATCAGGTCAGCTTTCGGGGTGTTTGTTTAGAGATTACGATTCAACAAAGGTGAGGGGGACCTCCTCCCCTCCGTGCTCCCTTCCATCTGCACTGCTGGGAGTCAAGTTCAGCCACGAGGTCTGGCCTGTCTGGGTGCCGTGGCCATATGGGTTCATTTGCATACAGAGGTCAACAGACTCGGGCCAACTCAACTTGGCCTAGTCTGTCCCCAGTCAGAGGGGAGGGGGAGGGGGAGGGGGGCTTGATTTATATAAAAATGTGATTTCTCCAAGCAGGGCCGAGCAGGATGGCCGATCCCTTTATGCATGTTTCATGCAATGCAAATCAATTTTCACATCAACGTGGCAGCAGAAAACCCCAAATGTTTGGTGTTTATTTTGCGAACAGTATTAGGTATGGTATGCATAATGTGCATGCTCTGAGGGAAATGAGTGACACTTATATCAGGGCAAGCAGTTGCCTTTTAAAAATGTCTTTTTTATCACAATTCACTCCAAGCACTTTCAAAAAAGTACCTTTCATATGCAGCTGTCAACTCAAATCGTTTTATTTAATATCAAACAACAAAACTTTGCAGGTTGTTTCCTCAATTCTGCCTCTAAGCAAGTTTACTAGCCTTTAGCAGTATAAACTTTCTAGTTTTGTATATTTGTAAATTTTCCAGAACAACATCTAGTTACACAGTAAATCTATAGTCATCTAATGTTAGTACATAGTAGTTAAGGACACTTAACAGTGCCACTCTACATATTATTTAGGTACTAATATGCATCCTTTAGAGGTAAATACGGTACAAGAGTGTCGTTTTGAAGCGGTACAGCTCTAGTGACAGCTTCCTTCTCTGAGAGTGTATAGTTTTGATGTATTTCATTCACGCGTGTGTCCGTTCTGGCTACCAGCGGCCGGTCGCGTCCCAGCCTCTTCTTTGTTGTCTTTTGTTTGGGTGGCTGGCCTGACTCTGCTCTGTGGAAGACTTTTGACCCTTTTCCAATTCCAGCTGCCCCTCTGCGTCCAGCCGGCATTAAAATACGCAGCAGATGCTATGTGGAGACTGTGAATGAATGCTAATGGCATTCTGCTGGGGTCCCGAATCATTTTCACAGTCTCGCAAAAATACATTTCGGAATATCGCGAACCCGTGAAACCAAAGAGATGAGAGAGTCTATCAATTTATATTTTTGATCTCCAAATGAACCATACGGTTTTGTGCTTATCACATACAGTGACCCATTTTCATGCATATTCTGTGACATTTTTCTGATTGCTGGTCAGTGTGCATGTCTGAACTAGACAAAGCACCTTGACGGTCTCTGCACAGCCTTAACATGTGTGTGTGTGTGTGTGTGTGTGTGTGTGTGTGTGTGTGTGTGTGTGTGTGTGTGTGTGTGTGTGTGTGTGTGTGTGTGCGTGTGTGTGTGTGTGTGTGTGTGTGTGTCTGTGTGTGTGTGTGTGTGTGTGTGTGTGTGTGTGTGTGTGTGTGTGTGTGTGTGTGTGTGTGTGTGTGTGTGTGTGTGTGTGTGTGTGTGTGTGTGTGTGTGTGTGTGTGTGTGTGTGTGTGTGTGTGTGTGTGTGTGTGTGTGTGTGTGTGTGTGTGTGTGATGGAGAGAGACAGAGAAAACGAAAGAGAGAGAGTCTATGACCAATCTCACATGGATCCATCATGGTGTCACAGTGGCAAACCTCTGACTCCCCCCCTCTCTTCCCCTCTATCTCCATCTCTCTGGCTTGCTCTCGTCCTCTTGCCTGTGCTTCTTAGCTGGGTCAGGAGAGAACCTGGACCACACGTCCTGCTGTCGGATAACTGCTGGATCGGGGAGCGTTTGATGCCACCGGAGCAGAGGAGCACAGGTACGGCCTCTGCTGTTTTACTAGAGCTGTGTGTCAGACTCTGAGGTTCACCTGTGCTGCTCTGACTAATCACACTCCCTCGCTCCTAAACACACACGTGGACACACTCCCACACACTCCTTCTCCTTTGGCTTTGCTGTGATGTTTTGAGGTGCAGTCGCTGTACTGTGTGCTTTACAGGAGACTTTTGAAAGTTTTGTTACGCTGTGGTTCAGCTGGTGGGTGTGTTTGACGGTTTCTGTGTGTGTGTTATTTGGTATTATAGTGATTTTGTTGTGATTAGATCTGAAGCTGCTGATATAGTTCTCCACTTTCTGTCTGTTTGGTTTTTGAAACTCAAGTATCGGTTTTGTTTTTTTGATTGACATGGGGATTTATCATGCTTTAAAGTTATTTCTGCTCAGGCAATAATTCATATTTATTTACAACATTATTTTCAAACTATACTCTTTTTTTGTCGACCTGTAGACTCTTGATTTATATCAGCACAAACACGGATAAAAGTTTGGGAGTTTGGATTAATAAACAAGGCTTTATGCTCACCAAGGTTGAATTAATTTGATCATAAGCACAGTAAAAACATCAATGCTGTGAAATCATTTTACAATTTAAAATAACTGTTTTCTATTTGAATGTATTTTATTTTATGAATTTTCAGCATCATTACTCTAGTCTTCAGTGTTGCATGATCCTTCAGAAATCATTCACATTTTCTGATTTAGTGCTCAGTTATTATCAATATTTACAATGAATCTAGCAATTTTAAAAACCCTTTTTGCTGCCTAATATTTCTGTGTAAACTGAATAGAAAACTGTTTCCAGGAACTGATGAATAGAAACTTCAATAAACTGTTATAATGAATGTCTTCACTGTCACTTTAAATTGATTTATTGCATCTTTGCTGCATGAAAGAAAAATAAAAAAGAGACGTTGGTCTATATTCTGTATAAATTCAGTGACGGTGTTTATGATAGAGCTACAGGTCTGGCATACAATTTTCTTTTGCATTGTTTACTGACATTTTTTTGCGGACTTCACATTTACAAATGACGAGTAGCTGCAATGTCTGCTTGTTTTAGATAGAGACATTCACGTTTATTTATTTTTTCAGGTTGACACTTTACATTCCCTGTAAATGTCAAGTGTGTTCTGGAACCAGAAGGCTTTCAGAAAGAGCCCTTCGAGAGGTATTTTTGTAGTAAAATCGGTGGAGATTGTGGTCTAATTGCTGGTGCGAAGGCTCCGCTCTCTTCAAACCTGTGGCCAGTGCCCTTTTTCAAATACCAGTGGCCTGCGCGGTGGCTGTGTGAGCGCTGGGCTGTTTCATGGTGTTGCATTGTAATTTCGGTTTAACCCTATTACAGTTCCATTTAGGGCCAAGGGCTGAGGAAACCAGTCAGGACTTGTTTTAAACTTAATTCGTATGTACACAGACCCAGGCCCAAGAGGTTAATGGCTAACAAATTAACCCCTCTGGCATTATCTTACAAATAGCCTGCAGCATATGATAACCTATAATCAATATCAGCAATTATATGTCAGGCAGAGGCTCGTGTCGCTGACCTGCCTTCCATGAAGGGACTCTCTGTGGAAAGAGGATCTCTCTCTGGTCATGCAAAGTGGCCTAATGATGTCATTACCAGGATTCGGGAAAGAGCACGGGCACCTGGGACCACCTCTGTCTGTCCTTCTGTCTGCCGCTCTATTTCTTACTGTAGATCTCGTACACCATTGTATCGCTTGCTATAGTCGTTTTTATTCAGCATTTTTTCCTTGTGCATGCATTCTCTCTTTATCCCTGCTTTTTTAATACTGTTATTCAAACAGTGCTCTTGCTGTAGTATTTTATTTATTTATTTTTAATCTTCTAACCTTTCCATTTTTTCCAAATGTCAGTTTACACCCAAGCCTACAGTGGGTAATATTCATCCGTTGTCTGAATATTTGCATCACTGTACAACAGGTGCACTTGTGTATGTATCCTATGTTTTTATATTTGTTAATATTTCTTTATAACTTTAAATATGCTGTGTTTACAAAAACAATGCGGTAGAGGTTGACCTAAAGACACAACACAAGATGTGTTTCACTGTTACAGCTGCCATCTGAAATGGCCAATAATGTCCTCTTTATTTATCCTTCCTTCCTTCCTTCCTTCCTTCCTTCCTTCCTTCCTTCCTTCCTTCCTTCCTTCCTTCCTTCCTTCCTTCCTTCCTTCCTTCCTTCCTTCCTCCTCCTTCCTTCCTTCCTTCCTTCCTTCCTTCCTTCCTTCCTCCCTTTCCTTCCCTCCTTCCTTCCTTCCTTCCTTCCTTCCTCCTCCTTCCTTCCTTTCCTTCCTTCCTTCCTTCCTTCCTTCCTTCCTTCCTTCCTTCCTTCCTTCCTTCCTTCCTTCCTTCCTTCCTTCTTCCTTCCTTCCTTCCTTCCTTCCTTCCTTCCTTCCTCCTCCTTCCTTCCTTCCTTCCTTCCCTTCCTTCCTTCCTTCCATTCCTTCTTCCTTCCTTCCTTTCTTCCTTCCTTCCTTCCTTCCTTCCTTCCTTCCTTCCTTCCTTCCTTCCTTCCTTCCTTCCTTCCTTCCTTCCTTCCTTCCTTCCTTCCTTCTTCAGGTTAATCATTCATTAGTATGCAATGAAACATGCAATAAGGCCAGTTTAACATACACAGAAAGTCTGTATAGTTTTGAAACGATTTAAATTATTTTTCTGCCATTAAAAATAATAATAAAAAACAAGTTTAAGCAGGTGATCCCTGTAAATCTGGACAGCTTATTTCAAGAATCAGTTCATCAGCGACTGAGATGCTGGCCGTGCAGGTGAAGGACATACAAAATAGCCAATGAATAAATGTAGATCCCTTCCGGAAAACTGGTATATCATTTGACAGAGATGAACAGCACTGGGATTGAACATCTCCACTGAGCATACATGCATCACCTTCACTCCAGTGGGTTCAGGGTTCACGTGCACGAGCATTATTCCCTTAAATGACTGAATCATTCGTCTGTGTTTTGCGTATAGTTTTACCGCGACTTGTCCAACAACTTTAGGAATTGTGATTGACTTCTTCAAGTTTTGAAGAGTTTCTCTGTCTACGCTGTGAAAAACTATTTGCATGATACGCTCAAATTCGTTATTCGTTATTATTATTTTGTATCATTATAATTGCTAGTCCGTTTATTTAAAGCCATTTCGGCATTTCTTACAAATACAATCGTTTAAGTGAAAAATATTATGCATTAATCATATTTCAGTGTAATAATACGGGGCCCACCTGTGAATGTCATTATTATTTTTGTATTTATAAGCTATTAATGTGTGTAATTTATATAGATCATTTTCTGTATGCATTATTTTAATTGTATTATTTGTTATTTAGCATTTACCTAAACACTCGTCGTGTAATGCGGA